>JANAVB010013000.1:14875626-14903126 GCA_029216955.1 Iris pallida
CAATGCTTTGCAATTGCCGCACATACAAGAGCAGCTGCAGGCCATGGCAGCATGGGATAACCCTTGGTTAGTGTGGTTTAGCCACATGGCAGTGAAGAGTGTTTGAGGGGTTGTGCTCTGTTGCAGGACACTTAGGCCTGGCCTTGTGAGGCCTCTAAGTGCAGTGGGACATGGTCCCTTGGCTACAACAGATGTAAGGAAGGTAGAGAATAGGAGATGTGTTAGGCAAGTGCTTGGGTTTAGGAGAATGTTAATAGTATCCTGTTGGTAAGGAGATACCTAGGAGTGCGTGTTAGTGTTACCTATGGGTGTCTTGATGTAGCAGTTAGGAAAATGGTTTTGGGACCATATATGTGATATGAGCCCCTTTGTTTGAGTCAACATGAGTGCCTTGAGAGAAAGGATACATGTAAGTGATAGTATATAGATGTGTTTAGAGTTTGGTACTGGTTGTGTGGGGGGTCCTTGTCACCCCAGTTTCCAGAAACAGGGGTATTTTCATCTTTTTTTTTCTTTTTATTATTTTAAAATTTTTATTTATTTATGTAATACTTTGGGGTTATTTGAGTCGGGTTCAAATTTCAACTCATCCGACTTGAAACGGGACCTGGGTAGTGTTGCCAGTGGACCCACCACTAGTTAGCCATGGCCCACCTGTCATTTATTTTAGTTAGTGACTAGGCTACTTTATTGGATTAGGATTAATTAGATTAGTGTGTTAGAATGACCAAACTAGTCCCGACTTGAAACCCCCTTTTTAATGTATTGTCAATAGGCTAGAGGGGGGTGTTTTTGACTTTTCATGGACCCCATAGCAGCCCATTGTGGCCGGCCACCTCTAGGAGGGGATGGCACAAGCCCTTTGATATTTCCTATTCTTTCCATCTCATTTTCTCTCTCTTGTTCTTTCCCAAATTTTCTAGAGAGCATCCCTACCATTTTCATCTCCAAATCGATCATTTCTTCCACCAAATCTTCTTCTCTCCTTTTCTACTCCATGAGAGGACGGTGCTAGCCAAGTTTGAAGAGATTCGGAGCTCGTTTGTCCATTTGGAATCTCTACTGTTGGTGTCGCTCTGGGAAGGCTTTTCTCGATTCGATCTACCGGGTCCTCATGCATAGGTCTATTTTGACCCATAGGATAACCCCCATGGTTTTGTGTCCATTTGAGTCCATTTCGTGTCATTTGGACACTTGTAGAGGTGTCCTATGTGTTAGGTTTGTGTCCATGTGGGAAAAACCCCTATTTGGACACATGGGGAATTATTATATATTGATTTTGTATTGTTCATAATTAATTCCAGATTTTTGCTTGTGTTTAGATTGAGTTTCCTAGGTTCATATTGTATCATATTACCTATATCAATATAGGTATATATATTGGTGATATATATGGTGATATATTATGTATATATATATTATATATATATATATATATATATATATATATATATATATATATAATTTATATACTCTATTAATATATATATAGATCTATATATAATATATATATATATTATATAATAGGTTGATATATATGGATATATATGTGCTTGTTGGTGGTGTATATTGTGTTGTGGTGGTTATGTGGTCGCCAAGGGAGGAGTCTTGTGGGTATGTGTTAGTGTGTAGAGTGGTGTTGTTGATTGTGGTGTGTGGTGTGAGGTATTTTATAGGTGTGTATGTGAGTTCTATAGGGAGCTACAGGTGAGTCTATATACTATGTGTTGTCTAGATATGGATATATAGGTGTATATATATATGTAACTATATATCATGGTATAAGGGTAGGTAATGGGTAATGGCCAACATGTGGTCTAAGATACTTAATGACCTAGATACTAGGATTTCTTGGTAGGTAATATTAGTATAGGATGTATCTAGCTATCCTAGGAAGCCTAGGCTAGTATTCCTAGGTTAGAGTGGTATTGTACAAGGTATTGGTATTACCTTGTAGGGTAAATAGGCAATGTCTAGAATAGGGTATTTGAGTTTGGAGTCTAAGATAGAGTTAGAACTTGGTTCCCTTGGTTGGTAATGATCAAATATTTGCTCATAGACTAGTTTGACGTCGATTGACCATTTTGACCAAAAGTCAACAAAAGTCAACCGAGAGTCAACTTAGCCTTTAAGCGACCAGATTTGACCAAAACCAAACCAGAGTTGACCAGTTGACTGAAAGTTCAACAGTTGGTCAATGTAACTTTTTGACCTAGGGTTGACTCATTGTTGACCAGAGTTGACCACAGTTGACTTTTTGACCAAAAGTCAACTATAAGTCAACCTTTGACCCCGATTGACCTAGTTTAACTTGGATTGATTTCCTGTGACCTGTGTTGACCTTGATTGTCCTAGTGTGACTCAGTATGACCTAGTTTAGCTTGGTATGCTTAGTTTGACCTAGATTGACCTAGAATTTATTAGAATGCATTGTAATGTATCTTATTATTATTTTTGGACTCATAGAGACTGTACTGTCCTATAGGAGACAGATACCACTCCTCGGACAGTATATTCTCTTCAAAACTTAGGCTATCAGGCGAGTACATTCTCTGACCGTTTCATACTTTTATGGATTTACATTCTTGCTCTAGATTACTGTACTTGATGCTGACACGATCATTATCACGGATTGGTACTATATGGATCTTCTTCTGATGTTATCTCCTTGTATTCACTAAGTACATATTATGATGTGCGTTTCACTTACATGTTGTTTTATTGAATACCCTTATCATTGTACACTCATTGTGCATATTGTACTCTCAGTATCACATTGAGCCATTGTACAAGCCTTGTACAAGACATTGTACAAGCCATTGTATAAGCCATTGTATAAGGTAACGTAACTGAATTGGATCCTTGTGTATTGATTGGGGAGGGGAGTAGAAATGGTTATGTGATCAATCATGTATAAAATTATATATGTCCATGTCACCCACGTACAAAAGTCCCATTTTATTGTATAACCTAACCCTTTACATAACCATATTGTGCTCTAAAATCACATATTCCTTACAGTCTTACTTATCATATTTAGATATTTCCTGTTATCAAATCTCTACTGTTTTTTATATATCTTCTTCTTTCAGCGTTTTATGTACTTTACTCTATTGCATGCTTATATTTCCTAACTCGATATGAACTGCGTGAGATGTTTTGTGCTCGCTCCCGTCCTGACTGGACCTGTTGAAAATATTACAGAGATGAAGGAGGCCTGCATGACACCTACTATGGGGCAGCTGTAGATGCCAGTGTGACCCAGATTTCCAGCCTGATCCACTAGTTTAGAGACTGAGGCTCCCTAGTCTAGGTTTTCTATTTCTGTCATTGAGATCTAGATTGTGTATATTCTTTCATTTCAGTGCTAGATCTTGTATTGAGCTGGATGTTCTGATTTGTTATGTCAGTAGACCTTAGACTCTCTGATTGTGTTTATGTGGTTTTTTTTCATTCCAGTATTTATCTATCTTTCTTCCTATCTTTCATTCTGCTTTAGATGTGATTGAGACTGTATATTGCTATGTCACCTCCATTCGGAGTGTATATACTGTACAGGTACCTTTATATTGCTAGATGATTGACCTAGGATAGCGTTCTACCGCCGATACTGCAGCATAGGCTGGGCGTTGTTACGTTCTCGTACCCTCACAGTGGGTACGGGTCGTGACACGTTTTAGGGGGGAATAGAAATGGTTATGTTATCAATCGTATTGTATAAGAAATTGTAAATGTCCATTGTACACCCACGTACAATGGAGTCCCATTTTATTGTATAACC
Source organism: Iris pallida (assembly GCA_029216955.1). Lineage (NCBI taxonomy): Eukaryota > Viridiplantae > Streptophyta > Magnoliopsida > Asparagales > Iridaceae > Iris > Iris pallida. The sequence continues at coordinate 14,879,408 of JANAVB010013000.1, forward strand.
TAACCCGTTTACATAACCATATTGTGCTCTAAAATCACATGTTCCTTACAGTCTTACTTATCATATTTAGATATTTCCTGTTATCAATCTCTACTGTTTTTCATATATCTTCTTCTTTCAGCGTTTCATATACTTTACTCTATTGTATGCTTTATATTTCCTAACTCGATATGAACTGCGTGAGATGTTTTGTGCTCGCTCCCATCCTGACTGGACCTGTTGAAAATATTACAGAGGATGAGGAGGAGGCCTGCATAGACACCTACTATGGGGCAGCTGTAGATGCCATGTGTGACCCAGATTTCCAGCCTGATCCACTAGTTTAGAGACTGGGGCTCCCTAGTCTAGGTTTTCTATTTCTGTCATTTGAGATCTAGATTGTGTATATTCTTTCATTTTAGTGTTAGAGTCTTGTATTGAGCTGGATGTTCTGATTTGTTATGTCAGTAGACACTTAGACTCTCTGGTTGTATTTATGTGGTTTTTCCGTCATTCCAGTATTTATCTATCTATCTTCCTATCTTTCATTCTGCTTTAGATGTGATTGAGACTGTATATTGCTATGTCACCTCCATTCGGAGTGTATATACTGTACAGGTACCTCTATATTGTTAGATGATTGACCCAGGACAGCGTTCTACCGCCGACACTGCGGCGTAGGCTGGGCGTAGTTACGTTCTCATGCCCATACAGTGGGTACGGGTCGTGACACATTTTAGTAGTGGCCCATACAGGTCGAGTTTATGTAGTGGTATTCGAACTAGAGTATCACTACAGCCTGCAATAGGATTAGGATATTTTAAAGGTACTCAATCACACTAGGAAAACTCATATCAAATTCATACCATCTCAGTTCTTGCTGATATTGTTCTCCTTGAATATAACTGTCCTCTTTTGCTATTTCGACTCATTCTCAGCAATTGTTTGTTTGATCTGTCTTCAGGATGGTGGAGACGCGATCACAGCGTGCCATTTATGGAGATACTGTAGAGGGGACTGCTACCTCTCAGCCAGTTCAGCAGGGTCGGGAGGCTACAGCTCCTGCCACCTCTGCTCATATTGGGACTTCAGCAGTAGCAGCTGAGGGTATGCCTTCACCAGTTCGGAGGCAGGACCCAGTCATTCCAGAGGTACCGTTCCAGCAGCCGCCGCCTACAGGAAATGTGGACGCAGCTCAGATGTTTGCGTATTTCCAGCAGTTCATGGATCGACAGCAGGATCGACAAGACAGAGGCATGGAGTTGGTCATTTCGACAGTTGCAGCCCGACCAGTGGTACAGCAGCCAAAGACACCGGGGATCGAGCAGTTTCAGAAGATGAGCCCCAGAGACTTTCTGGGGACAGAGGGGATCCTATATGCCGATGAGTGGATCGAGCATATAGAGGAGATCTTCCGCTTGGCCAGGATTCCAGCAGATCTTCAGATCGAGGCCGCAGCTAGCCGGATGCGCGATCTTGCTCGCACCTGGTATCAGTCGGACCCAAGGGTGGGGGTAGCCGGATAGACTTGGGAGGAGTTCAAGGACTTCTTCAAGAAGAAATTCTTCCCAGATTCAGCGCTCAGAGCTTTAGAGTCGCAGTTTGAGAGCCTAGTTCAGGGGAGCCTGTCAGTGGAGGAGTACGCTGGGGAGTTCGGCCGCCTCAGCAGATTCGTGGAGGGTTTGAGCGAGGCGGCGAAGGCCCAGACGTTTCGGAAGGGTCTGGTCAAGGAAGTCAAGTCCTTGACCAAGGGCAACAGGGATGCCACATTCGAGGAGATTCTGACGGGAGCTTTACTGGCTGAGGATGATCTTGAGCTTAGGCTCAAGAGAGGGCGAGATCCAGTTGGGGGCACCAGCAGCGGAGGACCGGCCAAGAGGCCGCACGTTCAGCATCAGTTTCAGCAGCAGTATCAGCAGCCGATGCCAGGCATACAGTTTCAGCAGAAGTATCAGCAGCCGATGCCAGGCATACAGTTTCAGCAGCAGTACCAGCAGCCGAGGGCTCAGATACATCAGCTACAGTAGAGGCCTATTCAGTATCAGGGTCAGGGACAAGTGCAGTATCAGCAGAACACCGTGTGCAACTTCTGCAAGAAGCCAGGCCATTGGTGGAACGATTGCAGGAAGAGACTGGGTATGTGTTTACTTTGCGGGTCAGCAGCACATCAGTGTAGAGAGTGTCCCCAGAACCCGACACCATTGGCTCAGGTAGCACCAGAGCTAGAGCCCCGGCAGGGCAGCAGAGGGGACCACCATTGCAGACTCAGCAGCAGAGGTTTGTCCAACATCAGCAGCAGGCCAGGGGAGGCCAGCCAGGGCGAGCTTTTGTCATGTCAGCCGAGGATGCTCAGGCCGTTGGAGATCTAGTTGCAGGTTCCGTTCTTTGATTCAATTCTGCAATTCCTATCTTGAAATTCAGTTCCATCTATTCCTATCTGTTTTTCATTGTTGATAAGTTCGATCTGGTGTTTCCTTATGATTTAATTTTCTTCTGAGATAAGTCGTATGGGCTAGGTCGTCTCGATTATGAGATTTTAGAATCCTCTAGGGTCATGCTAGCAGGCATAATGAGGACATATAGTCGAACTATGGACGTATTTCTCGGGTGTAGGAATTTAAGGTTTTCGCTGCCAAGTGCGCGGCAATGCAAAAATTTTAAATACCATAGTTCTAGAGGTATGTACCATAGTTGAGGACCCTGTGATTATCGTAGCCTTGCTCACTGGCATGACAGAGATTCTGAGTATCATGATGATTGGATAGACGCATACGATTATCGATTTACATAATTTTCTGTGGTTACCTTGTTTTAAATTTTTTGGATGATTTCTTTTTAAGGTGGATAGACTTGTAGCTTCTATTTGAGTGTAATTTTAATTTTATAAATTTAGTCATTTAATTCATGCCTTGATTTTTGAGATTTTGATCATTTTAATTTTTAGCCATGACTTGTGATTTTGATGTTTTACTATGGTTTGGTTTTAATTTCGAGGACGAAATTCTTTTAAGGTGGATAGATTTGTCACCCTCAATTTCCAGAAACAGGGGTATTTTTGTCTTTTTTTCATTTTTATTATTTTAAAATTTTTATTTATTTATTGTAATATTTTGGGGTTATTTGAGTCGGGTTCAAATTTCAGCTCAATCCGACTTGAAACGGGGACCCGGGGTCGTGTTGACCCTAGTGGACCCACACACTAGTTAGCCATGGCCCATATGTCATTTATTTTAGTTAGTGACTAGGCTACTTTATTTGGATTAGGATTAATTAGATTAGTGTGTTAGAATGACCAAACTAGCCCCGACTTGAAACCCCCTTTTTAATGTATTGTCAATAGGCTAGAGGGGGGTGTTTTTGACTTTTCAATGGACCCAATAGCAACCCATTGTGGCCGGCCACCTCTAGGAGGTGATAGGCACAAGCCCTTTGATATTTCCTATTCTTTCCATCTCATTTTCTCTCTCTTGTTCTTCCCCAAATTTCTAGAGAGCATCCCTACCATTTTTATCTCCAAATCCATCATTTCTTCCACCAAATCTTCTTCTTTCCTTCTCTACTCCATGAGAGGAAGGTGCTAGCCAAGTTTGAAGAGATTCGGAGCTCGTTTGTGTCCATTTGGAATCTCTACGTGTCGGTGTCGCTCCGGGAAGGATTTTCTTCGATTCGATCTACCGGGAGGTATAAATCCCTTCTCCTTTTCATTTCCTCATGCATATAGGTCTATTTTTGACCCATAGGAATAACCCCCATGGTTTTGTGTGCATTTGAGTCCATTTCGTGTCCATTTGGACACTTGTAGAGGTGTCCTATGTGTAGGTTTGTGTCCATGTGGGAAAAACCCCTATTTCGACACATGGGGAATTAATTATATATTGATTTTGTATTGTTCTAATATTAATTCCAGATTTTGCTTGTGTTTAGATTGAGTTTTCCTAGGTATCATATTGTATCATATTACCTATATCAATATATGTATATATATATGGTGATAAATATATATATATATATATTAATCTCTATATGTATATATATATATATATTTTTTTTTATATGTATATATATATATATATATATATATATATATATATATATATATATATATATATATATATATATTTCTTTTTTTATGTATATATATATATATATATATATATATATATATATATGTATATATATAATATGGTTGATATATATGGATATATATATGTGCTATGTTGGTGTGTATATTGTGTTGGTGGTGGGTTATGTGGTCGGCCAAGGGAGGAGTCCTGTGGGTATGTGTTTGTGTGTAGAGGTGGTGTTTGATTAATTGTGAGTGTGTGGTGTGAGCTATTGTATAGGTGTGTATATGTGAGTTCTATAGGAGAGTCTACATGTGAGTCTATATACTATAGGTGTGTGTGTCAAGATATGGATATATAGGTGTATATATATATATGTAACTATATATCATGGTATAAGGGTAAGGTAATGGGTAATGGCCAACATGTGGTCTAAGATAACTTAGATGACCTAGATACTAGGATTTCTTGGTAGGTAATATTAGTATAGGATAGTATCTAGCTATCCTAGGAAGCCTAGGCTAGTATTCCTAGGTTAGAGTGGTATTGTACAAGGTATTGGTATTTACCTTGGTAGGGTAAATATAGGCAATGCCTAGAAATAGGGTATTTGAGTTTGGAGTCTAAGATAGAGTTAGAACTTGGTTCCCTTGGTTGGTAATGATCAAATATAGTGCTCATAGACTAGTTTTGACGTCGGTTGACCATTTTGATCAAAAGTCAACAAAAGTCAACCGAGAGTCAAACTTAGCCTTTAAGCGACCAGATTTGACCAAAACCAAACCAGAGTTGACCAGTTGACTGAAAGTCAACAGTTGGTCAACATGTGACTTGTTTGACCTAGGGTTGACTCAGTGTTAACCAGAGTTGACCAGAGTTGACTTTTTGACCAAAAGTCAACTGTAAGTCAACCTTTGACCCCGATTGACCTAGTTTGACTTGGATTGATTTCCTGTGACCTTGTTTGACCTTGATTGTCCTAGTGTGACTCAGTATGACCTAGTTTAGCTTGGTATGACTTAGGTTTGACCTAGATTGACCTAGAATTCATTATGATGCATTGTAATGTATCTTATTATCATTTTTGGACTCATAGTGACTTGTACTGTCCTATAGGAGACAGACACCACTCCTCGGATAGTATATTCTCTTCATACACTCAGGCTATCAGGCGAGTACATTCTCTGACCGTTTCATACTTGTATGGATTTATATTCTTGCTCTAGATTACTGTACTTGATGCTGACACGATTATTATCACGGATTGGTACTATATGGATCTTCTTCTGAGATGTTATCTCCTTGTATTCACTAAGTACATATTGTGATGTGTGTTTCACTTACATGTTGTATTTATTGAATACCCTTATCATTATACACTCATTGTGCATATTGTACTCTCAGTATCACATTGAGCCATTGTACAAGCCATTGTACAAGGCATTGTACAAGCCATTGTACAAGCCATTGTATAAGGTAACGTAACTGAATTGGATCCTTGTGTATTGATTGGGGAGGGGGAGTAGAAATGGTTATGTGATCAATCGTATTGTATAAGAAATTGTATATGTCCATTGTACACCCACGTACAAAGGAGTCCCATTTTATTGTATAACCTAACCCGTTTACATAACCATATTGTGCTCTAAAATCACATGTTCCTTACAGTCTTACTTATAATATTTAGATATTTCCTGTTATCAAATCTCTACTGTTTTTCATATATCTTCTTCTTTCAGCGTTTTATGTACTTTACTCTATTGCATGCTTTATATTTCCTAACTCGATATGAACTGCGTGAGATGTTTTATGCTCGCTCCCGTCCTGACTGGACCTGTTGAAAATATTACAGAAGATGAGGAGGAGGCCTGCATAGACACCTATTATGGGGCAGCTGTAGATGCCATGTGTGACCCAGATTTCCAGCCTGATCCACTAGTTTAGAGACTGAGGCTCCCTAGTCTAGGTTTTCTATTTCTGTCATTTGAGATCTAGATTGTGTATATTCTTTCATTTCAGTGTTAGAGTCTTGTATTGAGCCGGATGTTCTGATTTGTTATGTCAGTAGACACTTAGACTCTCTGGTTGTATTTATGTGGTTTTTCCTTCATTCCAGTATTTATCTATCTATCTTCCTATCTTTCATTCTGCTTTAGATGTGATTGAGACTGTATATTACTATGTCACCTCTATTCGGTGTGTATATACTGTACAGGTACCTCTATATTGTTAGATGATTGACCTAGGACAGCGTTCTACTGCCGACACTGCGGCGTAGGCTGGGCGTAGTTATGTTCTCGTGGCCACACAGTGGGTGCGGGTCGTGACAGTCCTACAGGAAATATGAGAGGTAGTTATTAGCAGCAAGTAAAGTGAAGGCAGAGGCATATAGAGTGGTGTATGGAGGTAGGGTTCAGTTCAGGTGCACAAGTATATGGGGGTGTCCTACAGGAATGTATCATGACAATAGTTATAAACTATTAGAGTACCAAAGGATAATGATCTATACCTGGGTCTCCCGAGTATGGCCTCCTCAAAGGAAGGGTGACAGGATAATTTAGTAAGGAGGGAAAGTATCTAAAATTAAGGTGCCTCCTTGTCCAAAATAAACTTGAACTGGGACAACTTCACTTATATCATAGAAATAAGGAATATATCTATACATGTAAATTAATAAAAAATGGTTAGAACTATATATTTCACCAATAAATAATATAGAATTAGTATAAGCCAACAGGAAGCATTTCCTATTTTTTTTTCAAGGGAAGTGATACAAGAAACAAATTTTCGTTATATAATCACTGAATTAAGAAAGAGAACAAGATCTAAACAAGAACAAACTGGCATATAGAAAACACATATACTCCAAAATATGGGTTGTATAGTGTCCTGACCATGTCTTGTATGACGTATTTGTGTCCGTACAACATATCTGCGTATGTGCCTCTAAACCATTTAAATATTTTATTACTTGAAAAGTTATTTTTTTGTTCTTCAAACATCCTTCATGTTTCCATCTTCTACAAAATTGAACTTTATAGCGGCCCGTCTCTAGCAGTCCAATGCAAATGCACATAATCTACGTTTTGAATTACTTGAAAAGTTACTTTTTTGGTCCAAATTCTATGTTTTGAATTTCAATGAAGTGTCATATCTTCCAAAATTCATATCATAATCTACAATCTTCAGCTTACAAAATGCCACAAGAATGATGTTAATGTTTTCTGGAGATTTTTATACATTAGGATTTGATGAAAAGAAAGGAAATAAATGACAATAAATTATATTTTTTAGTATAAAAACTAGCGAAATTTTCTTATGTGCTTTTATGATGTTGAGATTGATTATCAAATGTAATGTGTCTCAAATATATAAGCATGAACATAAGACTTTGTTGTATATATTTGCTCCAATATTTGGATCCGAGTCTCAAATTAATCAAACTAAAACTAACATTAGTGAAAATCAAATTAACCCAAAAACTTCTCTCTCAAATGAATCAAAGCTTATGGAAAAGCATATACACGAATAATATGAACGGCAACCGTCGCCTTTGTTGGCGATCCTGAAATTGGTACATGCAAAACCATGAATAATATGTATGCCCTTAAAAAATAGATCAAACTTCACTAAATAAAAAAGGAAGAAAACCCTAAAAATAGAAAACCCTAAATAAAAAAGGTAGAAAACCCTAAAAAAAATAGAAAACCCTAAATAAAAGGAGAAAAATAGGGAAAATTTGGGGGAAATCAAAAATAATGAAGAAAAGTAAAAGAAAAGGGGAGAAAAAAGTAGAAAAATACCGAAAGATAGAGGAAGAGAACTGGAAGAGAGAGAGAGTAAGAGGAAGAGAACTGGGAGAGAGAGAGAGAAGCAAAGAAAGAGAGAGTTACCTAGAAGATCGGAGGAGAGAGAAGCCTTTCCGAGCAGAGCCTTTTCAAGCAGCAGAGAAAGAGACTCGAGAGAGCCTTTCCGAGCAGAAAATGAGACTCGAGAGAGAGAGAGAAAGAGAAGCAAAGAAATGAGAAGAAAGTTTGAGAGAGAGAGAGAAGCAAAGAAATGAGCCTTTCCGAGCAGCACGAAAAGTTTTAGGAGATAGGTGCAGCTAGCCGCGGGAAATAAAAAAATAGGCGATATTTTTTTTAGGGTTTAGGGCGTTCCTGTGCGCCTTAATTTTGTAAAATGAATTATGGCGTGCCAATGCACGCTTTAAAAAGATCCATTTGTTGTATTATAATCCTTTTGTCGGCACACAAGAGAATGCATGTCCTGATTTAACTATTTAGGACATGCTTTTCATGTATGTCTTAATTTTAACATCGTAAAAAATCAATTTTCTTGTAGTGACCTAGTTTCTGAAATGAGGGTATTTTTGAAATTTTACATTTATAATCATTTTTATTGCTATTTAAATCATGATATGATTTTTGGTAATTTTAAATCAATTTAAAACTGTTTTTAGTCATAGCTTGTGATTTTGATGCTTTGCTAGTGTAACCTGAGAGACTATCTGACCTAGAGCCTAACCATGTTATTAGGATAATTTATTTTTACTTTTGAGAATGAGGGTATTTTGGTCATTTGGCCTCTTTGAATTATTTTATGATTTATTGCATTGGTGATTGTTAATTTTGACTTTTGCTAAGCTGTGACTTAAGAGACTGACCTAGATTTTGACCTTGACTTGGTGACCTAGTTAACATGGTATGGACCCTAGTCTAACTTAAGTCAACTCAAGTTAGGTCACTTAGGATCAAGTTTGAAATAGGAGGATTGGTGATTTGGTTCATAGGCTTGAGACTTAGAAATTGGTTCCATGACTAGTGCAACTAGGCCCATAGCCCATTAGAATAAACCCTAATCCTACTTTTCACTTTATGACTAGCCACTAGGGCTCCCCCTTCCCTATAAATAATCTCTTCATTAGTTCTTGCCTCTTTTATATCATTTCAACACATAAAAAAAGAAAGGTTTGTCCATTCTTTCCCAATCCATAGATTTCTTATTTTAAATCCATTTAACTCTAGTTTCTTGCATTAGAGCCTAATACCCTTCTATTTCCTGTTTATGGAGAGTAATTCCAGATTTTGAGCAATTTGGGGATCCGAGCTAGCAAGAAGGAACACTTTATTTTAGGGCTTTTTCTTGCTATTTGTATCTATAGGTAAAACATCTCTAATTGTCTTAATATTCTGTTTTCTTTGCATTTTGGGCTAGATCTAGCTGTCCCCTAGCTGTCCCTAAAATTTGGGTAAATTTCGTATCCGTTTGGTGTCCATATCGGACACGTATCATAGTGTATAGATAGGTGTTTGTTAAAATGCCTCTTAGGGATTTATTTTCGTATTTTGTAAAACTAATTACATGGATCCCTAGATCTATATGTGTGTGTTAATTTTTGTCAAGACTGAAAGTATTTTTGTGTCATTTTCGTGTCGATTTTGGTGATGGACACGCTGCATGAGACTCGGCTACGTGTCCTGCCTATCGGGCCCAAGAACTCTATATACAGGACACATCTAGACACGAATTTTTGTGTGAACAATCACTAGGTGACTGACATGAAGTGTATAAATTTTTATGGGATTTTAATTAGTGGATTGTGAGGAATCTTGCCCGCACAGATTGGGCACTATCGGGCACAAACGGCCACGGGGCTGCTGACACTGTCTTCGTGTCACACGAGGACACAGTTTAGACATGATTCAGGGTGGTGGAACCCTAGCCCTACTCTGGGCAAACCCATATGCACAAGCTCAACCCACCTCGAGCTCTGTGTCGAGCCCACGAAGGCTCGACACGCACGCACGAGGCTTGGGTGCACTGCTTTTCTGATACTTAGGTTTTCTGCTTTGGACACATCGTGTCCAATTTCGTAGAACGAGACAACCTGTATAACACCATATTATGTTCACATATGTTTATCAACCATTTATTTGGAGTTTTAATTGATTTTCGAATGTCAACTTGTGTTTTTCCCTAAATTCCTGATACTGCACACTGTTTGTAAGTTTCTAAAAATTAAAATGTATTTTAAATCTTTTTTCCTGATTTAATTACCTTGTTATTTCATTTACACATGTTTAGTTTTGTTTAAATGTTGGTTATTGGTTGGTGTTTGAGAATGGGAATTTCGATTTGGGTTTGGACTGATTAATGTATAGACTGTTAATTGATGAACTGTTAAGACTGAATACTCATACACTCATTCACTCATTCACTTTACTGTACACCAATGGACACATGCCCTCATTCACCTCTGTGACACTACTCTGATACAATAGACACACACACACACATGTTTGACACTTGCAATCACACACTTGTATTTGATACTTCACTTCTTGACACACACTAGTTCACATTGTACTGCTGCACATACTCAAACTTGGCATGCCTATTAGATGCCCTGTGCACTTCACTTGAGACCTATCCTATGGACAGAGTGTTACATTGTCCTGTACTACATCACTTGCCACATACTACAATTACTCACTTCACACTCATTGCTCTGCACACACATCCATTGACACGCACACTACTGCTATCTGTCACAACACACTCGACCACTCCCTTTCCAATTCCTGTGATGTTGATATATATTCAGGATTCACATATGTAGGTTTTATATATATTCAGGTTTTAGATATTCATGTGTATATATATGTAGCTTTGTATACTTGAGATGTGTTTGGTTGGGGTTGTGGCTCGAGTATCAGGAGGTTGGGAACTTGAGTTGATGTTAGTTAGGCTGAGTTGTAAGGTTAATATCTGTTATGATTATGAGCTTAATGTATTAACCTATGTGCCAGTTACTAGATAGTGGTTATGGGTTGGTATCTCATTGGAGTTGAGTGAGGGAGGGCAGCATCTATTGGCAGCATTTGTATTGCATTTGCCTTGTTGCCTAGCAGTTGCATTTATAACATGCATTCTGTCTTGACCCAACCACATTAGCAGCAATTGCAGCAGCTGCAACAGAGTGCAGTTGCAGAGCAATTTCAGCTGCAGCAACAAGTGACACTAGCAGCAGCAGTAGGCTATATTGAGTGGGCCATGTTGGCTATGGCTTTGGGCCATAGATTTGAGAGAGGGAGTTTAGGTTAAGTGTTTTGAGAATAAGGGAAGTGGGGGTATAGAAGTTAGTATCATTTAGGTTTGTGTGTGTGGTGGTTGATTAGATGTTAGGCTATATGATTTTGGTCATTAAATGTAGTTAGACTTTTATAATCCCAAGATTAGTTTAGTTAGTAGATGTTAGTTTGATTGTTAGTTAGTATCCTAGAGTTGTTTAGGCTAGTACCTATCTAGTATATGGTTACCTAGAATATTTAGTTAAGATATGTGTTTAACCCTACTAGCTAGGAAATATAGGTTAGTAAAGGTTTACCTAGATAGACTAAGGAAGAGGATATGGTGGGTAGTAGATGATGAGTTATCTAGCCTAGGGTAATAGATGACCTAGATTGGGCATATCCTATATATATGTATATATGTACTTGTATAGGGTAAGGTTGGCTAAGGCTATCTAAGTTAGGATATTTCAGGTAAGTATGACTTGATATAGGATGATTGACCAATTTTGACTTGTTGACTTAGTTAGCTAGGAAGTTGACCAATGTAACCCTAGATATTGACCTAGTTTGACTTGGGTTGACCAAAGTTGACCAAGAGTTGATTTTGACCTAGATTGACCTAGATTATGTAGATTGTATTGCATCTTTCAATTCTCTTATATTTTACATATCATGACCCATACTACTATGTTTAGGACATTGCGACTCTGGTGCGGACATCTGATATTACACTACTCTTTTCAGAGTATCAGACGAGTACATTCTCTGATAGTTCTCTCATTTATTTATCAATTACTGTATTTTAGTTCAAGTTAGTTCTATGTGATTCTCTGTTACAACACGTATGGATATTCTGAATTCATGTATGCGACACACATACCTTACTTGTCTGGCCTCTACTACTAGAATTACCCTGGAATCATTCTAGAATCATTTACTGGCGTCATTATGTTTTGGCTGGGCTCATCTCGATTTACGTGTCGGATCCTGGATTCATTTGTACTTGCTGAAAGGGGAAATACTTGAGTAAGACATGTAGACATATCCCAAATCTGGAATCTCTCTACTGGAATCTACTGGAAGCATAGCCATCTCTTGCATGATCAGTGAGAGATGTGCCTGATACCTATAGCCGTTTACATGTTGATCTCGGTATTTTAAAACACACTGTTAGAATATAGTCTGGACTCACCCTGGAATCTTTGATCACTGACTGGAATAATCTCATACTGGACTCATCTTGTACTGAAATCACCTGGTATCATATTCATGTTGTCTGGATTTACTTGGGTTTTACACTTGTTTACATTTACTTTCTGGACTTATATCATGTTACTCTAGTTCAGCTAGTTTCTATTTACAGTCTTTATTGCCATGATTCTTCTCTTGTTTAGTTACCTTAATTTTCTTGTACTTTAACTGTCTCTCTATACCATCACCTGAATATAAACTGTCATGTTCATCAATACAACTGTCTATAACTGTTTTATAGTTCTCTGTCATCTACTTGGGTTTTCTAGATGAGATGTGCTCGTTCCTGTCTTGACTGGTCCTGTTGAAAATTTTACAGACGATTGCCCTAAGGACACTTGCCCTACTCACTATGGACCAGGAGATGTTTTAGCTACCTTGGTCTCGACACTCAAAGTGATCGGGAGATTAGCTAGTTGACTTGGTTTAGTTTCATGTTTTAGAACTTGAATTGTATTAAGTTGAGATATGTTTCGTTTTGAGATTGTTTGAGATTATTGTTATTTAGTATTTGTTTTTGTTGTTATTATTTAGTCTTAGTTATAAGCTTCTGTGTTATCATATCGTGCTTAAACTGTGATTGAGATTCTATTATATCTATACTTGTCCTCCGTTCCGAGTTGAGATTTTGACAAGTACATTATATAATTGCGTGAGTTGTTGATTAGATAGTGATCTAGAACAGCGTTCTATTGCCGACACTACGGCGTAGGCTGGGCGTTGTTACGTACTCATACCCTCACAGTGGGTGCGGGTCGTGACATTCCTTTTTTGTATAATGAGTTCGCGGAGGTCTAGTACAGTAGCAGGAAAAGAAGAAGGAGATAGACTCTGCCTGATTACATTAGGAATACGATGCCTATTCCTAAACTTTTGGGTTCCCTGCGTGTACAAGGCAGTACTAAGTTTATTGGCTTCGGTGAGTGGATTATGGCTCTTAGAAGCCTTCATTGTGTGGAAGCTAGTAGTTGGCACAGACTGCATTGAAGTCTTTTGGTGTCCCATCTGACTTGTTTGAGGACGTTCTCCTATGTGCCTATTAAGATAGGCGCACATATCAGCATCTGGCACCACTTGATTATTAGTCTGTGATACCATTAACTTCCCATGTTATATTCTTGATATGCTCAAAGTAGGAAGATCACAGTGCTGGCTTGATTAGCGCGGGACAGCCTGGCACAAATCAGCTTGGTATGGAGTAGGCAAGATGCCCTGGTACTCTGTGCGCATTGGCACAGCGTGTTTGGCACGACGCCCATGGACAAAAGAAATCAAACTCTGAACAAAACCTACTTTCTTTCGTATTAATTGGCGCAAAGGCACAATCGAGTGAGTTTTCCACCAAGTCGAGGACCAGGGAAGAGTGGAGAGTGGCCATTGGACACTTTTTCTTGCCTTGAGTAGCAGCAGTAACAATTGGCATAGCAGTAGACTTTGGAGTCCAGATGCCACACACTTTGTCTTCGACAGCAGTAGTGTGTTAGCCCAATGATTATATCATGTTTTTGAATATGGCTAATCAATTAAGTTTAACATAATGACATCATTAATATTCATGTAATCACTATCATGTTGCTACTTAAACTTAGCATTGTCCTAATATTAGCATTGTCCTAAATGTTCTATATCATATTGCTATGCTTATATCATATTGGTTTGTTTGTCTAACATGTTCTTATAGACATACAGTAAGCATGATCAAGCTTTATCAAACCAGGACATATGCAATGGAGTAATTAATGATGGGCCAAAGACGGCGTTACACAAGAAGATTTCTCTGAACCGCCTAACGACCTATCCGGGGCCTCGCATCGGGGGTTCCCCCGTCAGGGGTTCGGGGGCGAAGCCCCCGAAAGGTATTCAGATTTCCAGATCTGTTTATCTTTGGACGACCGCCGTCAAGTGAAAAATACGTCTTCAAGTCTGCTCAAATATTTGAAGAAAGGCGTCATCAAAGGGCTCTTGGTTTTCCTATTTTATCAATGTATTTTTCATATTTATTGAATCTAGGAATACGATGTACACTGTATCGTACTGGCAAATAGGCTACCCAAGAAATGTTTTCAAAATACCCTTTTATTTTGAAAACAAGCCCACTTACAAAAGCCCAAACTACTTCCTAACTGTTTGACTTTTCAAAAAGTCCAAAACTAATTTGCAAAAACCCTGACAGAACTCCAACAGAACTCGGACAGAATTCGGCCAGAGTTCGGCCAGAATTCGGCCAGAGTTCGGCCAGAGTTCGGTTAGTGAATGTTGTTTTTTGAACTTGGCCTTCCTGCAGTTACGGATCCCAACGAGATTTTCTCATCGAGTTCTGTCCGAATTTCGTCAGAATTCTGTCTTTGGAAAAACTATAAATAGAGAAGGATTTCGATCATTTCAACTCACTCATTCACTTTCACTTCTCTTCTCTATAAGCCTACTACTTCTTCCAAAGTATTCTGAGCTATTCATTTTCAAATCCTAAGCCAGTTATAATCCTCTAGTCGATTTGCCAGTACGGTACGGTCTAGAAGTTTCAGAGTGGTTGTAATCAGAGGCTTGATTGAAGTTAGACACTTCACAATTGAAGTTGGTCGAGTACTTCGGATCAAAGCTCGTATTGTAGAAGTTACAAGAACTTCGGATGAAAACTTGTGGTGATTTTCCATAGTGGATTCAACTGGAAGCTAGAGTTCTTCCGACTAGACTAGTCCTCAACAGAGAGAAACCAGTATACATCCTTGTGTTTGCGTTTGCTCTCTACTCTCTTCTTTTTACTTACATATCTATGATATATTATCTGTGATCTTGTTGCTAACACTTTTTTAAATAGTTAATTTCCGCTGCCTACTCTATTCACCCCCCCTCTAGAGTATTGCGCTTTACAACTCGTTCCTACATTCGATCCTACATAGTGGTCGCACCCTCGGCAGCAGCACGCTTGGCATCCTCGACGCCAATTAGTTCCTCATAAGCAGTCTGGTCGAACTCAACGACCAAAGTCTCCTACGTCGTGCCGACCGACGCAACATCACATTGAGTTATCACTTTCTCGTCGGAGAAAAAAGTCGTCCCCAGCAGTCACCATTTTGTTTTCAAAAATAAAAGTTTCCCGATAAAACTTTACTACAAACTAAAAAAAAAAAGTACAAAGTACAATTTTGTTCTGGGAAAGTACAACTTTAGGAATCTGATCAGAATACGATTACTTTATCCCTTGGACGATGCGTTCTCGGAGAAGAAATGCTCTGGAACATGCTACGGAAGCCTTATCGGAAGACTACGATCATTAATGATGCTTTAAAAAATGAATTTGAACTCTATTTATAGAGTCTTATGATAATTGTCAGTCAGTTGCAATGATTGACGCACAGTACAAAACAGGCTTGATTATGTATTGTTTAGCACACCATATTCTGTTTCATCCATTTGCACGAACGGTTAGCATAACTGCATGGGACGCATGGCATTCTGTGAGAGAAGTGTACTTGGTCATGGGAAATATTGCGTGTACATTCTTCGAGATTAGTGGCATGTGCGCCATGTCATCTTTAACTGCTTCAGGATGATAGTTGAATAAGTGGTGCCAGTAGATAAATGGTGCATACTGTTGAGGAGCGCCAACTTGCAAAATATGCTGAGTATTGATTCTTTGAGGAGTCGGTCACTTCGTGCCAATGATAAATAGTACGAAGTAACCGACAACTATTATTATGACTGTTCTGATACAATCTTCTCGAGCGTCGCGTGCTCGGGATTCGAAAGAATTTTTCTCAACTGTTGTGTTGTCAGTCATTATGACTGACGACTTAGTCATGCACCATTTGATAGTTTGTATCATGTGATGTTGGGCACTATTTGATGCTGGGCTCTATTTGATGGATATGGCCTGGCGCCATCTATGGATGGCGCAATGCATTCTTTTGGCATTTTTAAAACTTCTACAAAGATACATCATGGAGACTCATTGACCATGTTTAGAGGATACACGACAAAGGTTAAAATTGGAGTTAGGGTTAAAAGGGATCTTCGATGAATCTATTATACATTGTAACCACTAGATATCCATGCAGCAAATTTTTCCAAGCAATATGAATTCCTAAGACTTAGAGGAGCTCGTGAATCATAAAATAGGGGTAAATGAGTAATAGACAATATTAAGAGAAATGGAGTCAATACAAATTTTAGTTGCCTTGAATTAGACAAATAAATCAATGATTGGCTAATGCATACTTAAGTATGCTAAATTTACGAGTGCATAGTTGTCTTATGGAAGATTAGGTGAAAAATGTTCGAGGGATAAATATAGGATCATTATTGCAATTTATTTGTTATAGACTACAAGATTGTGGTTGGTCAATTGTTGCTGGAAACACAATTGTTGATTTTCCTATACTTAAGAGCCTATTAAGCCATCAAGTAGTTACAAAGAGAACGTTAGAGCTTCATGAGAAAAGTGAGAAGCTTAAGCACTTTGGGTCGGGTGATGGTGATGTTAGCAACGTCACCTTACAATTTATGATTTCACTTATTCTAATTACGAGGCAGGACTATTCGACTAGTCCGTGTTGCGTGGAAGCATCATTCACCGGACAAATCGACTTGGGAGCACAATGATTCTATCCGGGAGCATTCCCTCATTTGTTTGAGGACTTAGGTACAAAATTTCGTACTACATTCAATACCATAGCATTTGAATTCTCGTTTTCCAATTCGTGCCATTATTCTAATTAATTTTGGATACAAAATTCTTCTAAATTGGAAAGGATGTAAACCCTCTTTTTTTATTACCTAATTTTAAAATATTGTTAATCAAAATAATTTCTATACATATATCCCAATTTATTTGTAAATGGTGTCATTATTAATAAACCTTTAAATGTGGAACTCCCTAATAATGTATGCAACCTAATGCACATGTTTAGGACAAACTCTCATATTTAAGCCCCTATACCCTATATATATTAAATAGAAGTATATACGTATACATGTGTATTATATAGGGTGTATGTATATTAATTTGGAATATAAAATTGTATAAGTCTATATATATTATTTTGAATATATATATATTTTTTTTTATAATTTAGAAAGTATAAGTACATGGATGTAATTTAGAAAATATAATATTTGGGGTATATATGTAAACACATATATTTGGAATGAACTAACATTCTTTCTTTCAAATATTCCTCTCAACTGTTAGAGTCCACCAACCATTATTATTATTTTCTTTCTTATTCTCAAAGCCCGGCCTAATCTGGCCCATCACCCAGCCCTACCAAAACTCGGGGCATATTTATGCCCCGCACGCCGAGACCAGGAACGCCATTGAGCGTGGAGTCCTTCCACATGAGCAGGAGGCTCGAGTGACTCTCATCTCTCTACGCAACTCTGGGTCCTAGGGCTGTGCCAGCAGAGAGCCCCGGTGGTCGCCGACTTTGTGCTGCGGCCGAGAGCAGTCGAGTTTGTCATCCACTAACCTCCCTGTCATGAACCTGCTTCTAATTATTCGACAAAGCTACATCAGTATCATTATTGCTATGTTAGTAACGTTAGAGATGAGTTTAATCAATGTATTAGGACACTGTTCATGTGAGTGAACCGGGTGTATCCAACAGTAGGGGGATTGACAAGGCTGATTGTGAGTTGGGTCATAGGATAATATGCACACTGGTGTGTGATCTTCCTGGCGTGTGTGTGGGCACACTGGTGGGTTATAGGCTATGCACCCTGGGGTGTGTGTGTGTGTGTATGCTCTTTCTTGAGGCTGTAGGAAAGATCTTTGGGCTTGGATACTTCTATGGGGAGGTATCATGCTGAATATTAGGCATGAGCCTGTGAGCATGTTGAGAGAAAATAGTAGGAAAGAAGTTAAGAGTGCCTTAAAACATTTAGGAGCTATTTGTATACAGCAGTGAGCCATAGCTCACTTGGTTTGGGAATGGAGTGGTATATGGGGGATCTTGGGTTTGAATCCCATGTTGGGGGTTTCTAAAGTTTCATTTCCTTCTTTTTTGTGTGTATGTTCTTAGAAGGAAGATGGGGAGAGCCCTATTATGCTACCAATGAGCATTAGCTAAGTTGGTTGGTTAGGGATTGGAGCATCAAGCCTTGAAGTATTGCTCTTTTGTTTTCTTTTTGTGTTCTAGGGCTAGTTTGTTCTAACTTTAAGGACGAATTTATTTTAAGGGGGGGTATATTTGTCACCCTCACTTTCCTAAATAAGGATAATATGGTCATTTCCTATTATTTTCTTACATTTAAATAATTATTTAAATTATTGTTGTTAATATAATTACCTGGATGATTTTTAAACAATTACTTTATATATATATATATATATATATATATATATATATATATATATATATATATATATATATATATATATATATATATATATATATATGTTGGTGCTTTCTTTACATGGAGAGAGCTTGCTCTCAACATGCCATGTAAAAGTTTAGTCCCACATCGAAAATGCACCATGAGTTATCTCAACATATATACTTGGTTGTGTTGTTGAGAGATGCACATGGGGTGGTGACCCTAAGGAGGGAACCATGTGGGTGATTTTACTAGGAGGTAAGAATAAGGCTCCAAGGATTAAGCATTAATGCGTTTGTCATTATCTTGGATTAATTCCATTTGGAGCTAAGTCCCAAAGGGCTTAGCGACTCGGACTCGGGCTCGGGCTCATGGGCTCATGGGCTCATGAGGCGTAATGTGGCGTTTTGTTGGCGCACTTTGAACTTAGCATGTCAGCAGTCATGCGGCCTCATGCAGCACTTGCGGCCATGAGGCCATGCGGCTCATGCGGCCAGGCTGCTGCTACCGCATGGAGGGCTCCGCTGACTGTACAGGCTACAAGTTAGTTATGGAAAGACTGATTCAATGCGATTAATTCAGATCCACTTTTTGTGGGATTTGAATTAATTTCGTTGCTATCTTTGTGGGATTTGAATTAATTTTGTTACTATCTTTGTGGGATTTGATTCAATCTTTCCATAACTGAAGAGGCGGCTAGGATTTCCACCCTCTCTCTATATATACTTTCTTCTGGCCTCCTTTCTGAAGGACTACGAATTTTATAAGTCAGAAAAGAGAGAGAAAGAGAGAGAGAGGGAGCTGCCGCCGCCATTGCAAGTCCATCCGAGGAGTCAGAACAGAGGTGACTTCGAGCGTTCCACAAGTTTTTCAACTTGCTGGTTCCTGGAAGCAATTCGTGTGGGACGAATCTTGCTTTGAGCAACGGTGTTTTGACACCCCAGCAACTTTTCTTCATCTCATCTTTCTCTAGATTATTGTAACTCGTTGTACCAATTGTAACACGTTTGTAAGGAAGAACGAGAGATCTTCTCTTCTCTATTTTCCTCCTTCATATTATAATCTGGCTATTTGGTTTTTTGTATCATCGTAGATCTTGAGTTTGATCACTGCAAAGTTTTTGTGTGACTCTTAGATCTCGATTGCATCAGTTTTTCCATCTTTGATCAATCCCCGGGAATAACAATCTCAAAGCAAGATCCTTGTAGATGAAAAACATTAATGCTTCGTTCGTCCAATCGGACTACTGTAAGTTGGAAAAGTTTGATGGAGAGCATTATCAAGTCTGGAAGAGGAAGGTTTATCTAACATTTCAACTCAAAGACGTTGATCATGTACTGTTGGAGGAAGAACCATCTGTTCCAGACACTGGATCTACTGCCGCAATCAATGCGGATACCAAACTCCAGGCCAAATGGAGAAGGAAAAATAGCATCTGCAGGCTTCTCATCCTGAATGCTATGGAGGATTCCCTGGCAGAATCCTACTCGAAGAAGGAATTTGCCAGAGACATATGGGAGTCTGTGGAAAAACTGTATGAAGAAGACAGGAACAAGAGCAAGACGTTTGTGGTTGAAAAATATCACAAATTGCTCTTTGAGGACGAGAAGTCCATGTTGCCACAGGTGAAGGAATTTCTGAAGCTGCGTCAGAAACTGGAAGACGAAGAGATGCCCCTTTCCGACAAGTTTGTCGTTGGAGGGATCGTCTCAAAACTTCCTACTGGATGGAGTACCTTCTATACAAGGATGCTCAGAAAGAAGCTAGACATTAGCTTGGGAGATCTACTTCAAGAGATCCATGTTGAGGACGAGATACGTTCCCATCAGAAGATGGACACTCTGTCCAAACAGTTGGCTAAGGCCAATCAAGTGCAAACGAGAGATCCCAAGGGGAAGAAGGCGGCTTCTCATTATAAGAAGAAGGACTTCACTAATCTAAAAGTGAAGGGTCCTTCATTCAAGCAACAGAAGTCCAAGTCCCACATGACTTGTTTTAATTGTGGCAAGAAAGGCCACTACAAGAGTGAATGCAGATCCAAGCCTAAACAATCAGAGAAAGGTGAGCCTAGTAAGGTTTTATTGGTTTCTAACATTGTTGCTATGATCACACAGGTCACAACTGTGGAGGTTGACTCTGACTGGTGGATAGACACTGGTGTGACTTGCCATGTCTGTTCTGGCAATGAATGGTTCGTCACGTACCAGCCGATATCTGAGAAGGTTGTTATGGCAAACTAGGCCCAAGCTGAAGTTCTGGAAATCGGGACTGTAGAGCTGAAACTCATTTCTGGAAACACTCTGACGCTTCAAGGTGTGAAGCATGTTCCGATGATTGCCAAGAACCTGATCTCTGGGAGCCTGTTCTGCAACGCAGGCTTGAGGATGGACATCAATGCTGGTCAGATGGTGATGTCCAAGAAGGAAACATACTTCGAAAAGGCTTATCAAACCGAAGGAATGTTTAAAATTCGGCTTGTCAACCAGTTTAATGACATTAATGCAGTTACATTTTCTGATTATTCTCTTGAATTATGACATAATAGACTAGGACATGTTCACTGTAAAAGAATTAACAAAATGTTTAGTCTAGGACTTATCTCCAAATATGGGGGTAAGGTGGAGAAGTGTGAAGTGTGTGCTCAGACGAAGATCACAAGGAAACCCTTTTATCGGGTCAATCGAAGCAAAGATCTTCTGGAGTTGGTCCACTCCGATATCTGTGAATTCAAACATTTCTCCACGAAGACTGGGATGAAGTATTTCATAACCTTCATCGACGATTTCTCAAAATACGCGTTCGTCTACTTGCTCAAGACTAAAGACGAAGCTTTCGAGAAGTTCAGAGAGTTCAGGGCCGAAACTGAACGGCAGACTGGACAACAACTCAAGAGGTTGAGAAGTGATCGAGGAGGGGAGTACAGGTCTCATGACTTCGCATCATTCTGCAAAGAATATGGAATCATATGCGAGACTACTGCTCCATATTCTCCTCAATCCAACGGAGTAGCAGAGAGGAAGAACCGAACATTAATAGAAATGATGAATTCAATGCTGCTTACCGCAGGTCTTCCAAAATGCTACTGGAGGGAAGCTGCATTAACGGCCACTTTCATTCTGAATAGAGTGCCATATGCAACTTCGGACGTAACTCCTCATGAACTCTGGTTCAAAGTTAGACCAAACTTGAATGTTATTCGAGTGTGGGGGTGTCTGGCGTATGTGAAGTTCCCAGATCTGAACATTCAGAAGCTGGGGACAAGGACTATGAAGGCGATCCTCTTGGGGTATGCCGAGAAAAGTCATGCTCGGAGATTTCTTGATATTGAGTCAAATCATATCATCGAATCCCGCGATGTTGAATACTTTGTAGACAAGTTTATAAAAGACAAAAACATTATTCTTTCGGACATTCCAGAAAATAATGTAGGTACAAATGAGACTGAAATCTCATATGGGCCAGTAGTCCAAGAAGAAGCTGTTGTTGATGAAACAACTCTTGTACCAGAACTCGCAGAGCCGTCAGCAAAGCGAGCGAGGAGACCTAAAGACTTCGGAGATGACTTTGTCACCTATCATGTGGAAGCAGATCCGCTTACCTATGATGAGGCGATGAAGACCAGAGATGCTATCTTCTGGAAGGAGGTAGTGAATGACGAGTTTGACTCTATCACCTCCAATAACACATGGGTATTGGTAGATCTACCTGAAGGAGAAAAGCCCATCGGATGTAAATGGATCTTCAAGAAGAAGATGAAGGCAGATGGAACTATTGACAAGTTCAAGGCCAGGCTGGTAGCCAAGGGATTTTCTCAGAAACAGGGGATAGACTACTTTGACACGTACGCTCCAGTAGCTCGGTTGACCACCATCAGAATGTTAATCGCTCCAGCAGCTATATATAAGTTGGTGATACATAAGATGGATGTAAAGACAGCATTCCTGAATGGAGAGCTAACCGAAGAGATTTACATGCAATAGCTAGATGGATTTATCGTCAAAGGTCTTGAAGACAAAGTCTGCAAGTTGGTGAAATCATTGTATGGTTTGAAGCAATCTCATAAGATGTGGCATGAGAAGTTTGATAAAGTTATTAGGGCAAACGGCTACAGAGTCAGCGAGACGGACAAATATGTTTACATAAAGTTCGCTGATGGAAGAGGAGTCATCGTTTGTCTGTACGTGGATGACATGCTAATCCTAGGGACGGATATAGGATGTGTCACGGAGACAAAGAAGTTCCTCTCAACCAAGTTTAGTATTAAGGACTTGGGGAATGCAGATGTCATCTTGGGCATAAAGATTATCCGGACAGACACTGGAGTAGCACTGTCACAATCTCACTACATTGAGAAGATGCTCACATGATATGGGTATAAGGATCTTCCAGGGATCGATACGCCATACAGGGGTGATCAGAAGCTGAAGCCTAACTCGAGGGAAAGCGTCAGACAACTAGAGTATTCTAGCATTATCGAAAGTTTGATGTACGCAACCACTGCCACAAGGCCTGGCATAGCTTTCGTCGTAGGAATGCTGAGTCGGTTCACAAGCAACCCAGAGATTGAGCACTGGAAAGCTGTGAAGGGGTGATGAGATATCTCAAGAAGACTCAGACATATGCACTGCACTACAACGGATATTCGACAGTAATGGAAGGCTTCAGTGATGCTAGCTGGTGTTCAGAGGTAGAAAACGAGAGATCCACAGGAGGATATGTCTTTTCCTTGGGTGAGCTGCTATATCGTAGAAGTCAAAGAAGCAGACTATACTCTCTTGTTCCTCTATGGAATCTGAATTCTATGCACTTAAAACTGCAGCATATGAAGCAGAATGGCTTCGGAAGCTCATGTATGATCTTCCAGTGGTTGGAGCTCAGATACCGGCGATACCGATATACTGTGATAACCAGGCGAATGCGGCGATGGCATCAAATGACCTCTTCAACGGAAAGAAGAGGACTGTGCGGTTGAAGCACAAGGCAGTATACGATCATATCAAAAGAGGTATAATTGTAGTGATTGATGTTCAGAGT
>JANAVB010013000.1:14908126-14977066 GCA_029216955.1 Iris pallida
TGGAGATTGTATTGGTTTTTCAAATGTTGGATTGGAATTATAGGATTTTTGCCTGATACATTATATTTTTGTTGTTTGGACACTTGTGTCCGTTTGTTGGACACGTGATAGACACACTTGGACACGTATTGACACTTGGACACCTGCTAGACACCCAGACATACATGTTCACGCACTACCAAAATATGTCAAATTAGCGACGAATTTAGCGACGCCATTTGAAAACGTCGCTATGTTTTGTGTATTTAGCGACGTATGTAAATGACGTTGCTGAACGTCACTATCAGCGACGTTTAGCGACTAGTAGCGACTGTAATTATAGTTTGGAAAGAACAAGTTGTTATGTAGTCGCAAAACGTCGCTGATGTATTTTATTCAGCGACGTTTGGCAACATTTATTTATGTCCGTCGCTATCCTATTACTTAACAGCGACGTCTAGCGACGACAAACTTTCATTTAGGGTTCTGGGAACCCGATCGATTTTATTTTATTTTCCAAATTTTCATTCTCCCACCGAGCGCTCTCGTTTCTCTCCCCCTCCCCCTCTTGTCTCCGGCGACCGCTCCCCCCTGACGAGCTCCCCCCCTCCGGCGAGGCCTCCTCCCGACGACCCCTCCCTCCGAAGTTGCCTCCCCCCGACGATCGCTCCCTCTCGTTTCTCTCCCCCTCCCTTCGGCGTTGCCTCCCTCCCTCTCGTCTCCGGCGACCGCTCCCCCCTGGTCACCTCATCGTTACTCCTCCACCGTCGACCCCCTCGTCCCCTGCTCCGCTCCGGCGACCCCTACCCGACCCAGTCCAGGTATACCTAACCCTAACCCTATCTCCCACTGACATGGTACAGACATTTTCAACCTGTGAATATCGATTTTATAGCCTATGATTGTATACACACACACATTTTCAACCTGAAATCTGAGAACAGTGACACTGATTTTGTGTACACTGTTAACACACACATCTACACACACCCTTACACACACTACACAAATCTGAATGTGGATACACACACACACTTTTGTACCATTGTGAAATCTGAATGCAATATGCATATATGTATGCAAATAGGAATACATGGATATATGCAAGTTGGTAAGCACATATGAATGCAATATGCATATATGTATGCAAATGGGAATACATGGATAAATGCAAGTTATAAATTTAATATTTGGATAACATATGAAATGTAATGTATAGGTAAGCATTAATGTAGGTAATGACATGTAATCATGTAATGCATATGTGTAAAGAATAGAATGGATGAATGTATTATGCATGTTTAGATAACATATGTGATAGACATATATGTATGCATAAATGCCATGAACTAATAATCAAGTGTAATGGATATATGTTAAAAAATGAATGCATGAATAAATGTAGAAATGCAAGCATCTATGTAAATATGCCTATGATTGAATGAATGCAAGTTCAAATATATGAATGTAATGTAAGCATGTATATATATGTAATATGTGTTCTCTATGACTTGTGATGGTGTGTGTTTGATTGCCTAGGCTTGGTTAGGCCTAGTGAGACTTGACTGGACTAGGATTGACCTAGTTGACTAGTGTAAGCATGTATATATATGTAATAGCGACGTTTACCGACGTCTTTAGTGACATTGCCTATGTTTAGTTTAGATTCTTATAGTTTATGTTTAGATTCTTATATGAAATGCACACTCATATTTGTGTCATACTAAGTGATTTTGATATCTAATATATTAAGGAGTATCCTAGTACCTACAGTGTATAGAGTTTCCTCGAAGTGTAGGTATGATTGGTATATCGTATTACATAGAGTGTGTAGAGTATCCTTTCGGTCTATAAGAGTTACTTCACTCATTTTGTCAAGACAAATAAACTTTTTAAATATTGACGGTATATATACCGTCAACATTTGGTTTTGCCTTATAGCTACAGGCAGTTGCCTGCATTTTATCTTATAACTTGGCCTTTAGCCTGTGCTTGAGCAGTGTGGACTTCCAGGTTAGGGTGTTAGTTCATAATTAGCATTGTTTAGATATTAGTTTCAGTTAAAGGATTAGTTTAGATTAGGATATTAGTTTATGTTAGAAGTAATATGAGAGTTAGTAGATGTTAAAGTAGGATATTAATTTATTAGTTAGGATAGATAGTTTGAGTTAGGATACTGCTCAAGCACAGGCCAAAGGGTCGATATTGGATATTAATTTAAAAAGTTTTACCTTTCTTGACAAACTGGGTGAAGTAACTCTTGTAGACCCAAAGGGTCGATATTGGACAGTTGGGATGAGTATCAGAATCGGTAACGGATTAGTATCGACCGTATCGGATTAGTATCGGCCGTATGTACTTAGTGTCGTGTACTCCTACAAGTAAAATTATACCTCGACCATATGTACTTAGTATCGATCGTATCGGATTAGTATCGGTCTATCGGATACGATACTTCGACACAAGACAGTTGTTTTAGTCCCAACACAGTTGTTTTTTGTTTCTTTCTTCAAATTCTTTGTTTGTAATATGTGGAATGAATGAACAATTTATGTTGTACACCCATATCTAAACTGCCTTAACATTCATTCACTGACTGCAATGTGCATATATCTATCTTACAGAATTATCCTCAATTGGATATGGATATGAATTACTACTTACGGAATCGTTCGTGGATGTACAACCGTCATCCTGATGACATGTGCGGTGTGCGGGATGAATTCATAGAGGGTGTACAACAGTTCCTGCAGTTTGCCAAGGCGTTCCCTCAGTACATGGACGGTACCAAAATTAAGTGTCCGTGTGTGAGATATCGCAACTTGAAATATCATCTAGAAGTGGAAGTCACGTATCATTTATACTCGATGGATTTTACGCCGAATTACTATCAGTGGAGCGCGCACGGAGAACTTGTGTCTTTAGCATCGGAGTATGAGTCTTATGTGGATGTCCACAACAACGCTGCTTACGACGATGGGTTGGTGAACATGATTTTTGAGGTGACGGGGCCTAGTTTCGATCCGGACGATCATGATGCACCTGAGGAGGCACCGAGCGCCGATGCTGCACAGTTCATGGAGTTGCTGGAGAATACAAGGACTCTATTACATCCTGGTTGTGAGGATCATTCACCGTTGGAGGTGGTCACAAGATTGTTGAGCATCAAGTCCGATTTTAACATGTCGCACGATTGCAACAACCGTCTTATGGAGTTGCTTATAAAAATATTGCCTCAGGGTGCTAAGTTGCCTAAAGACTTCTACCGGTCTAAGAGGATGGTGAGATCGCTCTGGATGGGATACAAAAAAATTGATACATGTCGCAACGGGTGCATGTTGTACTACAAAGACGACAAGGATGAAGATGCCTGCAGATTTTGTGGTGTCGATCGCTACAAGGGCAGTGGTAAAGAAAAGTCTGTCGGTGCCAGGAAGCCTACCGATTCGATGCACTACTTGCCGTTGACGTCGCAGTTGCAGCGGTTGTTTATGGTGAAGGAAACTGCAGAAAACATGAGTTGGCATAAGCGGGAACAGACCGAAGGAGTGTTGGATCACCCATCTGATGGAGAGGCATGGAAGTACTTTGATCGAGAGTATCCAAATTTTGCTTCTGATCCGCGTAATGTCAGATTGGATCTCTGCTCCGACGGTTTTACCCCATTCGGACTTTCGGGATCCCAGTATTCGTGTTGGCCTGTGATCGTTACTCCGTACAATCTACCGCCTTGGATGTGCATGAAGACTCCGTATATGTTTCTCACCGTTATTATTCCAGGTCCGAACAATCCGAAAAGGAACATCGATGTGTATTTACAGCCATTAATTGATTAGTTGAATCAGCTGTGGGAAGTAGGTTCCAACACGTACGATATATCTAGAATACAAAATTTTTAGATACGGGCAGCACTTAAGTAGACCATCAACGACTTTTCAGCCTATGGTATGTTATCTGGATGGAGAACACATGGTCGTCTTTCTTGTCCGTATTGTATGGACCGTGCTATGGCTTTCCGTTTGAAACACGGAGGCAAACCGTGCTTCTTCTATTGTCATTGACAATTCCTGCAGAAGGATCATCCGTACCGGAGGAACATGAATGCTTTTTGTGCTGGCGTTGTGGAGAAGGCTAATCCCCCGCCAAGGTGGCCCGGATACACGATATGGAAAGAGGTAAAAGATTTACGAAGAGCTATTGAAGAGCCTGCTACGGGCTACAAGTGTGACGGATTTGGTCGCACTCATAACTAGACGAAGAGGAGTATATTCTGGGATCTGCCATATTGGAGCACCAATCTGATTAGACATAACCTTGATGTCATGCATAACGAAAAGAATATG
Organism: Iris pallida; assembly: GCA_029216955.1. Taxonomy (NCBI): domain Eukaryota; kingdom Viridiplantae; phylum Streptophyta; class Magnoliopsida; order Asparagales; family Iridaceae; genus Iris; species Iris pallida. The sequence goes on from JANAVB010013000.1 coordinate 14,912,449, forward strand.
TTTGATATCATAATTAATACTGTAATGGACGTAAAGGGGAAGACAAAAGACAATCCAAAGGCTAGATTGGACTTGGAAGAAATATGTAGACGTCCTACATTGCATTTGATAGAGGACGGGAATGGGAAGTTGAAGCAGCCTAAGGCAATTTTCTCACTGGAGAAGGAGGATAAAGTGAGACTTTATAGGTAGATTCAAGGTCTGAAATTTCCAGACGGGTATGTTTCGAACTTGAGAAGATGCGTCGACCTCAAGGAGAATAAACTGACAGGTGTGAAGAGCCATAATTGTCACGTATTCATGGAGAGGTTAATTCCGATTGCATTTCGGGAATTCTTACCTCCGGTTGTTTGGGATCCATTGATCGAGCTTAGCATATTCTTCAGAGATCTTTGTTCTAGTAAGTTGCTCGTCGATCGTCCAAAAAAACAGGAGAACGATATTACGGTAACACTGTGCAAGCTTGAGAAGGTATTTCCTCCTGGATTCTTCGACTCCATAGATCATTTGCCAATTCATCTTTCCTACGAGGCACATGTTGGTGGGCCCGTTGGTTATCGGTGGATGTACCTATTTGAGCAGCATTTGAACCACCTAAAGAGGAAGGTGAAAAACAAGGCTCGGGTCGAGGGTTCTATTTGTGAAGCCTATATTCTCGAGGAGATTACAAACTTCTGCTCGACGTATTTCAAACCTCATGTTGCTACGAATAGAACGAGGGCTCCGAGAAACGACGACGGTTATCAAGAATCTAATGATGGAATACTGAAAGTATTCAATGCGTCCGGAAAGCCTTCGGAGAAAATAAAAAAAAGATATTTGAATGACGAAGAGCTAAGGGCTGCTCAGTTGTATGTATTACTCAATTGCGACGAGGATGAAGTGGAGAAGCTAGAGGGGTAAGTAATTAATGATGAGTTTACGTCATCTAAATGTAATAGTATAAGCTAATATTATTGTATTAATCGGCGGTTGCTTCGTTGTTTTTCAGCACATATAATGATGAGTTGAGGTCGGTTAGACCCTACCTAACAGACGAAGCATTAGAACAAAAAATGAGACGTCATTTTCCTTCTTGGTTGAGCGAATATATAAGCAGCCCGGTAATTACTGGCCTCATTTAATGCAACTGCACAATAAATGCAACTGCACAATAAATAACTTTCTATCTCTTCTTTGGTATTCAGGTCGATCGTCTAATTTCACCCGAGATTGAATTAATTAGAACTCTTGCCAAGGGACTAATTACTTTTGTTAAAATATGGCCAAGTTACTTTGTCAATGGCTTTCGGTTCAAGTCGACAAATGCTCCGATCAGAGACAGCTTCCTGAATCTTGATTCTACGAAAAATACTTGTTTGTGTATCAAATCTTCGAACTACAAAGACGTCTATCCAGGAAATGATTTCTTTAGCATCTTGCGAGAGATTGTGGAGTTGACTTATAATTATGGCAGAGAACCTGCAAAGATCGTGTTGTTCAAGTGTGAATGGTTCAATCCGACTGAAAATCAAGGTTGGAAAATTGACAAGCATGGTCTTGTGGATATAAACTATAAGCGTAAATATCAAGGCTACGAACCATTTGTCCTAGCAACTCAAGCTCAGCTCATGTACTTCACAGCTTATCCGAGACGGGGAGCAACGAAGTCTGAATGGTGGGCAGTATGCAAGAGTAAAGCTAGAGATACTTTTGATGTTGACGAAAAAGCTTATCAGGAGGACGAGCTACCTCTTGTAACCAATATTGTTGATGTGGACTCTACGAAAGTTACGCATTACACGACACATAATATAGAAGATGTAGAATTATCCGAAGAGGAAGACGAAGCCGACGAAGGCGAAGATGAAAGTAAAGATGAGGAGGAAGATGAGGTCGAGGAAGACGAACAAGATGATTATTCTGGAGATGATTGAGAGAGACGTACTTTCATTTTCTTATTATGTAGAGTTGGTTATTATCTAGTTTTGGTTATTATCTGAATGTACTATCTGGACTTAGATGTTTCTTGTAGAATTTACTATCTGAACTTAGATATTTTTTGTAAAATATACTATCTGGACTTAGATGTTTTTTGTAAAATGTATCATCATATGTTATCTTGGTTATTATCTTGTCTTTGTTGCACTTTCATATTTCTAGTCTCTCTTATTTGTTGTCTTTGTTGTATCTTATCATATGTTGTTAACAGGCAAGACAGGTCGTCGCGGATCGTTTCGCATTTTCGGCCGACATGGGGCACGAGGTACTGATACTGGCAGAGGACAGGGTACTCCTTCGGTACCTACTGGTGGTACTGGTAGAGGATGGGGTTCTTCTTTGGTACCTCTTACTGGTACCGACTCTGGATCCTCGTCGCCCAGTACTCCTATATATCGGACAGTAGCTCCGCCCACAACGATGCTACGGGGAATATCTCTTGGGATGAGCAGTTCCAGGTCTGAGACTGCTCCCGAGAGAAGCGTTCCTCCTGCTGATACGACGATGGAAGAAGATGAGCAGATGGAGGAGGCTGCGACAGCGGTCGACCAGTATCAGGCATATGATGCCTGCGTACCTCCGGAGGAGACGAGGACGGAGATCTGGGCCGACGGTACAAAGTAAGTATTTTAGTTTATCATTTTTTTGTGTTTATCATAAATTAACTTTTCTCATTAATATAATATGTCTGTATAGATATCGTCCTCCGTTGGTACAGAGACGTCTAGGCCAGCTCCTGAGGCAAAATTATGGGAGGCCTTGGATAAACTACTCGGATGCTCCGAACGATAGGAAGGCCTACTGGTTTGTGCGCTTCAAGGTTAAAATAGATTTACTTTTAACATGAATCATTTGATTTATGCATATTATATATTACTGAAAAATATTTGGTTTGCGTACTCTTCTAGGATATATTTTTCTATCCACCGTATCGGGCCGAGCTGATCGAGTGGATATTTCCTGCTGTCGCTGCTAAGCTGATTCGCGACGCTATCAATGATCAGAAGGCTCGTGATCGTGCCAGAAAGCCGATCCAAGGTTGGATCACCCTGATCAGTGGGATGCGATGAAGGCTCGATTCAATGAGCCAAGGTACAAGGAAAAGCCCGAGAAGACCAAGGCGGCTAGGTAGCATGCTTCGAAGTGGTGCGGTGGGTCAATTCCGATGACGGAATATTTTTGTCGTCTGGTACGTATTTTTCTTTCAAAAATATTATTTTAATACAAATCCGATAAATTATTACTAAGATAATATATTTAATTATAGGTAAGGAAGGTCGGTAACGCTGACATGGTGACCGTCTTTCTGGCCACCCATCGGAAGGGCGAAGCCCTTATTGACGAGAGAGCCAAGCAAGCCTATGTAAGTATTACAATACTATTTGTTAATTATAATACTTCGTGTTAATTTTAATATAACTTAGTAAATATGTATGTAAATAAATATTCATGTAGTTAGTAATAATAAGTAATTAATTAGAAATTAAAAATTAAAAATTATAGAGTACTATCCATACTTTCTAGGCCGAGTATCAGAGGCTTCGGGACCGGGCGACTGCTAGTGCACCTACTACGGGAGAGGTCGGTACTTCCTCGCAGCCCACTCAAGCTACGTCGGCGGACGAGCTGTGGATGACCGCCGTTGGTGGCCTCCGTAGGGGTACGTACTATGGTACGGGATCCTATGGCACCCTAGTTGCGAGCCAGTCCTCTAGGGCATTCCCCGCTAGTGTGTATGGTCCACAGCCATCCCAGGAGTCTGCCCGAGTCTACCAGATAATGGAGTCTCTCCAGGACGAGCTGCTACAACGGATTCAGGACCAGTCTCAGCACCAGTCGAATGAGCCTGCGCTTATAGCATGATTGGATGCGCTCGACCGCAGCATTATGGAGCTCCGACATGTGACTGAGCGGACAGAGCGGAGCGTCATCAATCTTAGAGCGTCGACGGAGCGCAGCGTATTGGATCTGCAGGCATCACAAATGACCATAGGCGAGAGGCTAAGATTGGTACAGGATTCGGTGGCTGATAGCAATAATATAATGTTATCTACCATGGATTCATACCACGAGTGACTTGCAGCGTTGGAGCGTTATCGTCCTCCGGGTGCACCTTCATCGTCGTCGACTCCGCCGGCGCCACTGCCTTCTTCATCGACACCGACTCCACCGACGTCACTACCTTCTTCATCGTTGTCGATTTCACAGGAGGACTATGAACTTTTCTTAGCCATTCGTCGCGACGCGCCCCCTCCTGCTCCAGATCCCAGTAGTCCGAGTTAGGACTGTTTGTATTGAGTGTTTGAGTACTTGTTTTTTCTTTGTATTTGTTTGTTGGTTGTATAGATACATTGGTTATTGGTTGTGTAGACCCATGATGATTTGGATATTGGTTTATAAATGTAGTGTGGACTATGGTTATTTTATGTTATTCGTTTCATTTGGATGTTAATTTACCGGTGTTGAGTGTTCCACCGAAGGGGTCGGCGAACCCAGGGATAAAATTTGCTTGTGTATTGTGTTTCAGATTAAACTGCAGGAAGAAAATGATTCTGTGGAGAAAACTGCATACTGTAATTTATTTTTTTATTTTTTTTCAAATTTAGCGACGTCTACCGACGTTTACCGATGCTTTCCGACGGCACATTGCGTCGGTAGACGTCGCTAAACTGGCATATATTGCCAGTTTACCGACGTATAGCGACATCAGTTTCCTCGGTATGCGTCGGTAAACGTTGGTAGACATCGCTAAATATCCCAGGATTTTACCTCATTTTCTCAGGATATACCGACGTATAGCGACATCACAAAACGTCGGTACTATATACCAACGCATAGCGACATTAAAAATATCGGTAATTTTCCCAGGGAATACCGACGTATAGCGACATCATAAACGTCGCTATTTCATCGACGAAACAACGGTAAACGTCGGTATATTACCGACGTAACTTTGCGTCGGTAAACGTCGGTGTTCACGACGATCAGCGACGTCTTTCCAAACAGTGACTAAGGTTTCCGCGACAAGCGGAAGACGTCGCCAAATACGTCGCTAAAATGGTTTAGCAACGTCTTTAGGCATCGCTAAAGTGCCTTATTCTGGTAGTGACGTTTACCTTGTGACATTCCTGCCTCGAGTATCAGATATTCATTGTCCTGTCCATATTGGAGTGCCATTAAATTCCTTTATTTACATGTTCTATGTTCTGTCCATATGTTTACTGATATAGGTTCAAGTCTAGATACTTCATTAGTAGTCCTAATTCCCTTTGATCACTGTGTTGCACTCCTCCTTAATGATCTGTCCTTCCACTTACATTTAGTATAGCCCAAAATATATCTTAGATAGACTTTACACTTCCTATAGGCTCGAGTTGGGGGCCGTTTGGTATAAGAGGTTTTGTGTCAGTAATACTATCTACTGCTCTGTCCCCATATTCGATTTGTTTTGATTCTTGAACATTAGAGTTCAGTCCTACCATGCCAATTGTCCATACTCTTGATCCACATTCATCCATGGTTCAGTATATGCTTATATATCTTTGATTAAGTTATTGGTATATTCATCCCCTTAATTCTCTGATCATGTGATTTACCTACTGCCCTACCTTCTCATATTCAGATATATGTTTGTTCCCAGAATTATATTCAGACCATGGAATTGATTTGTCCTGATTTTATTTGTTGATGTAGTGAACATTGGTTGCTTGTGTATCAACAGTAAGGGAGTTTTAGGTGTCCAACTATTACCTTAATAATTTAGATCCCATCATGTTAATGCCCAAGTTACCTCTTGGTTTTAGTTCAGACCATGATTAGCCTTCCCTCACGCTTACCCAGTTTTGATTCCTTGGTTCAGTCCTTCTTGGGTTAAGTTATGGTTCAGTCCAAGCCCTTACAAGTTCAGGTTTGCTTGGGATTGATATATATGGTTATACAATGTGTAGGTTTGATAACTAATATTGAGTTATGGGGTCCAATCTCAGAAATATGAGATTAGTTATTGATTAGGCTTAGGTAGATACCTGAGATTTGATATAGGTATAGATGTAATGTGAGTCTATATGTATAATTGCTAACTATATAGATGTGTTATATTATATATGAGATGTGAGAGTTTATGAGTATGCCCTTGTGTGTGGAGTTGAGTGAGGATACATGTATATAGGTGTAATGGCTTGTTGTGGGATTATCCTAACCTAGATTGACTTGTTTGACTAGATATTGACCCAATATCCTAAAAGTTTGACCTAGTTTGACTAGATAGTTTACCAAACCCTAGATGTTGACTTCGGTTGACTGAAGGTTGACCAGAGTTGACCAAGAGTTGACTTTGACCTAGATTGGCCTAGATATCATGTAGATTGCATCGTAAACTTCATTTACCTTGTTTTAAACACATTATAACCTATATTTCTCTATTTAGGACATTATGACTCTGGTACAGACATCTGATATTACACTACTCTCTTTAGGGTATCAGGCGAGTACATTCTCTGATAGTTCTTTTATTTACTTGTCAATTACTGTACTTCAGTTCTAGTTAGTTCTATTTGATTCTCTGTTACAAACATGATTCGATATTGTTGGATCTATTTTATGCGACACTCATTTATTCATGTCTGGCCTCCATTTTTGGAACCACTACTAGCATCACCTACTGGAATCACTTACTGGTATCATTCATGTTCTGGCTAGACTTGTACTTATTTTCGTGTCAGGTTATGGATTCACTAGTACTTGTTGGACAGGGAAATATTGTAGTAGACATGTGAACATTCCCAAATACTGGAACCACTCCCTTGGAATTATACTGGAATGATAGCCATCCCACACTTGGCCGAGTATGCGATGTGCCGTATTACCTGCAGCCATTTACATGTCTATCTCAGTATTTTAAAACACACTTGGAGGATTGATTCGAATCATCATTAGAACATCATGTGAACTATTATTCGCACCACCTTATTCGAACCACCTTATTAGAACAATGATTAGAATCACATTCGACTCATCTTGTATTAGACTCACATTGGGATTACACTCGACTCATATTATACTGTCTGGACTTATATCATGTTACTCTAGTTCAGCTAGATCGTATTTTACAGTCTTCATTGCCATGCTTCTCCTCTTGTTTAGTTACCTTACTTTCATTGTACCTTAACTGTTTATCTACATCACTACCTGTATAAAACTGCCATGTTTATTAATATAACTGACTATAAACTGCTTTATAGTTCTTTGTCATTTACTTGGGAATTCTTGATGAGTTGTGCTCGTTCCTGTCCTGACAGGACCTGTTAAAAATATTACAGATGATTGCCCTGAGGATATTTGCCCTACTTGCCTTGGAGCAGGAGATGGCTTAGCTACCTTTGGCCCTGACACTTAGGAATGATCGGGAGACTAGCTAGTAGACTTTGTTTAGTTTTCATGTTTTAGAACTTGAATTGTAATAAGTTTAGATATTATTTTGTTTTGAGATTGTTTGAGATTAATATTATTTAGTAGTTGGTTTTGTTGTTGTTATTTAGTCTTAGTTATTAACTTCTGTGTTATCATATCGTACTTAGACTGTGATTAAGATTTTATTATATCTATACTTGTCCTCCGTTCGGAGTTAAGATTTGACAAGTACATTATATAATTGTGTGAGTTGTTGATTAGATAGTAACCTAGGACAGCGTTCTACCACCGACACTGCGGCGTAGGCTGGATGTACCCACTTCTCGTGCCCCTACACTGGGTGTGGGTCGTGATATATTTTTAGTGGTAGCCCATACAGGTCGAGTTTATGTAGTGGTATTCAGACTAGAGTATCACTACATCCTGCAATAGGATTGAGAGATATGCTTTAACGGAGAGGTACTCAATTACAGTTAGGAAAATTCAGCTTCAATTCATGCCATCTACACATCTTACTGAATTGCCTTCTTTGAAATAAACTGTCCTCCTTTGATTATATCGATTCCTGCTCAGTGTTGACTTCCTTGTTTGATTTGTCTTCAGGATGGTGGAGACACGATCACATCGCTCTGGTACAGCAGCCGCTGGAGAGGGGTCTGCCACCTCTAGTCCAGTGCAGCAGGATGCTGGAACTGTAGCACCTTCTATTCCTGATCAGAAAGGAACAACTGCAGCCTTTGGGGGTATGCCTCCACCTGTTCGGAGGACGACCCCAGTCATTCCTGAGATATTTCAGCAGCAGCATCCACAGCCACCTGCAGGATTGGTTGATGCTGCCCACCTGTTTTCCTTTGTGAAGAGGATTCTGGAGTCCCACCAGCACCGAAAGCAGTATCAGACTGCCAACTTTCGTCAGGGTATAGACGAGGCTTACCAGCTGGTCTGGACGATAGTGGAGATGGTAACCATCCAGGGGCCAACACAGACACATCAGTGCCATCAGAGGACGTTGGGTATCCAGGAGTTTCAGAAGATGCGTCCGAAGGATTTTCTTGGTACAGAGGGCATCCACTATGCGGATGACTAGATAGAGCATATGGAGGAGATATTCCGATTAGTAGAGATACCAGCCCGGCTTCAGATCGAGCCTACGGGCAGCCAGATGCAGGACTTGGCCCGCACCTGGTACCAGACAGACCCCCGAGTGGGAACCGAGGGACAGACTTGGGAAGCCTTCAAGGAGCTGTTCAAGCAGTATTTCTTTCCAAACGTAGCACTTGGAGACATAGACGTACAGTTTGAGAGCCTGGTTCAGGGCAACCAGACAGTTGGAGAATATGCTGGAGAGTTCTGCTGGCTGAGCAGATTCATTGAGGACCTGAGCGAGAAGATGAAGGCGAGGAAGTTCCGTAGAGGTTTAATAAAAGAGGTTCGGTCATTGACTAAGAGTGAACGTGATACTACCTTTGCGGAGATCTTGGCACGAGCTATGGCGACAGAGGACGACCTGGGGCTAAAACTGAAGAGAGGTCGAAACTTTCAGGGAGCCAGTAGCAACGGAGGCCAGGGCAAGAGGCCTCACGTACAGATTCAGCAGACACAGGCACCAGTGAGAGTACAGCAGGCACAGCATCAGCCTAGAGCACAGGACCACAGGGTGCAGACTTGTGCCTATTGCTGGAAGGGAGGGCATGTTTGGGAGTCTTGTAGGAGGAGGATGAAGGTTTGTCTATTTTGTGGGTCTGATGCTCACAAGATGATAGATTGTCCCGCTGTACCTCCTTTTGAGGAAGCTAGGCTACCTGTAGCTCAGCACCAGAGGGGTGGAGCTTTTGCGATGGCGGTCGAGGAGACCAACGCTGTAGGTGATAGGTTAGCAGGTTTGTCCTAATTATTCTTCTTTTCCACCTTCATGTGTGATTTCTATTAGTACCTGCCAGGATATGTTTGTGATATGCTAGATAGCATATTTACCCTGTTCAAGACTGTGGAATCACGACCAGTAGGACTATGATTGCATATTATCTTGACCTTGTTTGATTGGGGATTTGACCTAGGAGGAGTACGATCATCTTAATTTCGAGGACGAAATTCTTCTAAGGAGGATAGACTTGTAGCACCCACTTTTCAGAAATGAGGATAATTTTAAAATTTTGTAATTATAATCATTTAATAATGATATTTATATTATATTATAATTTTTGGTAATTTTTAATTAATTTAAAACTATTTAAAACATTGAATTATGATTTTGATGGTTAACTAATTAAACCCTAGTTTTGCTAAGCCTAGAGACTAACCATGACCAAGGGAGCCGAGTCATGTGATTAGGATGACTAATTACAACTTTTTAGCCTAAAGGTATTTTGGTCATTTTTGACTTATTAATGAAAATAAATTTTGATTAATTAATATTATGCTAATTGAATTGTTAGAGACTAACCTAGAAGCTTAACCTAATCTAGATTAGTCTTGAGGTTAGAATCATGGTTAGAACATTCCTACTAAGTGCCAAGGTTAGTAATATCTAGATATTCCTAAGTAGGATATTTCCTCTTTGAGATATTTGTAAAAAGAAGCCTTAGGACTAATTGAACCAATAGGAGGACTAGAAATTGGGTGGAAGAACCACAACCACTCATCTAAAACCCTAACCCTAATCATTACAACAGCCATACAAGCCCCTCCTCCTATAAGTATCACACTTAAGAGCCCTTGCCTCTTTTTAAAAACCTAGAAAGAACCCTAATTTGTTCTTCCCTAAACTTCTCCCATTTAATCCAAATTGAGTCCAAATTGAGTCAAATCAATTGCATCATCATCCCCAACAGTAGAGAAGACTTGTGGAGGCTTGCTAGCAAGGTTTGAGGACATTTGAACCATAGCAAATCGAGGAAGACATCGACTCTAGGCTCTTTACATTGAGTTTGAACTCTCAATAGGTAAAACCCTACAAACCCTAATAGATTCATGATTTCTTTACATAGATGCATCCATTTAGGTTCCTCCTAGGTGTAGCCCAAGTTTGATAGGAATTCGTATCCATTTCGTGTCCGTATCGGACACGTATCGGGGATTTTAAATAAGTGTTTGGTGAAATGCCACATAGGAATTTATTTTAGTAATTTTCAAAACTAATTACATCACTTTGTAGCTAATTAGGTGTAGATTACATATCAAATCGACTGAGTCGATTTTAGGGTGTTTTGGACACTGATTTTAGACACGAAAACTCAGTACGACACTATCATGTAGTGTCCTGCTGCTCGAGTCCCCTATCTCACTGTACACGACACTTGGACACACCAAATTTGGTGTGCTCGTGGGGGCCATGACTGTCAGGCCACCCACAAAAATTCATGTGATATGATTGAGTATCGAGTGAGTTCTAGAGCTCGCACGAATTTTGTACTGTTACACAGGCACACGTATGAGCCCACTGATACGCGTTCCCAACTCGGACCCGACACAACTTAGACATGATTCAGGCTACCCAAACCCTAGACCTAGACTTAGGCTACCCATTCGACACCACCCCTTGGTGTCTTACTGGACACACGTGTCCCTGAATGAGCCGACATGTATGTACGAGACAGTGCACTGCATTGTCTCTGTCACCAATTCGACTAGGTTTTGTGCTACGAATTGGACACAATACCTAACACTTGTGGACACACACATAACCCCAGGGTCAACACGAAATACCCCCCCCCCACCTGACACGAATGCCTGTATGGAGATTGTATTAGTTTTTCAAATGTTGGATTCGAATTATAGGATTTTTGTCTGATACATTATATTTATGTTGTTTGGACACTTGTGTCCGTTTGTTGGACTTGTGATAGACACACTTGGACACCTATTGACACTTGGATACCTGTTAGACACCCAGATATACATGTTCACATTTACCTTGTGACATTCCTGCCTCGAGTATCAGATATTCATTGTCATGTCCATATTGGAGTGCCCTTAAGTTTCTTTATTTACATGTTCTATGTTCTGTCCATATGTTTACTGATATAGGTTCAAAACCAGATACTTCATTAGTAATCCTAATTCCCTTTGATCACTGTGTTGCACTCCTCTTAATGATCTGTCCTTCTACTTACATTTAGTATAGCCCAAATTATATCTTAGATAAAGTTTACACTTCCTGTAGGCTCGAGTTGGGGGCCGTTTGGTATCAGAGATTTTGTGTCAGTGATACTACCTACTGCTATGTGCCCATATTTGATTTGTTCTGATTCTTGAACATTAGAGTTCAGTCCTACCATGCCAATTGTCCATACTCATGATCCACATTCATCCATGGTTCAGTATATGCTTATATATCTTTGATTAAATTATTGGTATGTTCACCCCATTAATGCTCTGATCATATAATTTACCTACTTCCCTACCTTCTTATATTCAGATATCTGTTTGTTCCTAGAATTACACTCAGACCATGGAATTGATTTGTCCTGATTTCATTTGTTGATGTAGTGAACATTGGTTGCTTGTGTATCAAAAGTAAGGGTGTTTTGGGTGTCCAACTATTATCTTAATGATTTAGAACCCATCATGTTAATGCTAAAGTTACCTCTTGGTTTTAGTTTAGACCATGATTGGCCTTCCCTCACACTTGCCCACTTTTGATTCCTTGGTTTAGTCCTTCTTGGGTTAAGTTATGGTTCAGTCCAAGCCATTACAAGTTCAGGTTTGCTTGGGATTGATATATATGGTTATACTATGTGTAGGTTTGATAACTAATATTGAGTTGTGGAGTCCAATCTCAGAAATACGAGATTAGTTATTGATTAGGCTTAGGTAGATACCTGAGATTTGATATAGGTATAGATGTAATGTGAGTCTATATGTATAATTGCTAACTATATAGATATATTATATTATATATGAGATGTGAGAGTTTATGAGTATGCCCTTGTGTGTGGAGTTGAGTGAGGATACATGTATATAGGTAGTAATGGCTTGTTGTGGGATTATCCTAACCTAGATCGACTTGTTTGACTAGATATTGACCCAAAACCCTAAAAGTTTGACCTAGTTTGACAAGATAGTTGACCAAACCCTAGATGTTGACTTGGCTTGACTGAAGGTTGACCAAGAGTTGACTTTGACCTAGATTGGCCTAGAAATTATGTATATTGCATCGTAAACTCCATTTACCTTATTTTAAACACATTATAACCTATATTGCTCTATTTAGGACATTGTGACTCCGGTACAAACATCTGATATTACACTACTCTCTTCAGGGTATCAGGCGAGTACATTCTCTGATAGTTCTTTCATTTACTTGTCGATTACTGTACTTCAGTTCTAGTTAGTTCTATTTGATTCTCTGTTACAAACATGATTCGATATTGCTGGATCCATTTCATGCGACACTCATTTATTCATGTCTGGCCTCCATTTCTGGAACCACTACTGGCATCACCTACTGAAAATACCTACTAGAATCACTTACTGGTATCATTCATATTTTGACTGGACTTGTACTTATTTTTGTGTCAGGTTATGGATTTACTTGTACTTGTTAGGCAGGGAAATATTGGAGTAGACATGTGAACATTCCCAAATACTGGAACCACTCCCTTGGAATTATACTGGAATGATAGACATCCCACACTTGGCCCAGTATGCGATGTGCCATATTAACTACAGCCGTTTACATGTCTATGTAGAAGCATGAAAAATATTGCTTTTAGTCCCACATCGGAAAGGAGAAGAAGAAAGGGCTCACTCCATTCTATAAATAGAGCCCCCTTACCTCCTTTGAAAAGGGCACCAACTTTTCTTCCCTCCTTCCAAACTTGGACTCTTCCTATTACGCACCTTCGGGTGCTAAGTAGAAGAAGTCTAGGGCAGCGCGGGCTCATCGGGCTCAGTCAGCTGTCCCAAACTCTGACCATCAAGAGCGTTCCGCTAAGCGGGCCTCTGATGGAAAGTTGTACAGAGCCGCCTGTGTCCAGCCCCCGGCGACAAACGGACAGAGTGGTTCTCAAGATTCTCCCAACAAAGATCGAGGGCAAGTGTTTCTATTAGCCCCCACATCAGGGAGCAAACATGATACCTACGTACTCGTGTGTTCGGGATACCCGGGCCCACAAAGCGAGTGCACGGGCAGATCGAGACATTCCTCATGCGACGCTCGGTCATGAGACATTCCTCATGCGGCTCGGTCATGAGACGTCCTTTATGCGGCTCGATCATGAGACATTCTTCATGCGACACAGAACCCAGGAAGCTTCATGCGGCTCAAAATCAGACGAGCTTCATGCGGCTCAAGAGTATCATGCGGCTCAAAAGTCACCAACATGGACATGCGGCTCAAACACATAGGAAACTCGAGTAAACTCCATACGGCCCACAGAGAAAGGCCATGTGGCCTTCAAAACAGCTGTGTCCAAAGTACTGGACGCATTTAATGCTCTGACGGCTGACAGACCTGACAGGTGACAGTCCTGACATAAAGTTGTCATAATGACTGACACGAAAAAGCACTATCGTCCTAGGAAATGAGGAAAATCTTCACAAATGTGGCTCTGTCCACCAAACTTCGAGGCAAATCTATGCGGCCAGACTAAACAAAGTCCAGGCGACCAGAACAGAGAGACCCATGCGGCTCGGTCATGAAGACTCTCATGCGGCTCGGTCGTGAAGACCCCCATGCGGCTCGGTCATGAATATATTCATGCGGCTCGGTCATGACAACCTTCATGCGGTTCGAAGTACGGAGACTCTTTATGCGGCTCGGTCATGAACTCTTTCATGCGGCTCGATCATCAACCCTCATGCGGCCCAAACATCGACACTCCTCATGCGGCCCAAACATCGACACTCCTCATGCGGCTCAACATTGACGACGAGACACGTGTCCTAAAGTCAATCAAATCTTAGGCCAAATCCCAATAATCTGGGACACGTGGCAGAAGAATGAATCAAATTTATTCATTAAGATTCGCAGATGTCCGTAAATTATCATGACGAAGATTTATTGCGATCAGCATTAATTGTTGATGGGATTTGGCGTAATCCGTGTTAATGGCCCAGATCTTTCACGTTCAAGGCGAATGGTCCAGATTGATTAAGCATCAGGCCGCCGCCACTTTGAGAATGGGTAATCATCCAAACCCTAATGATGCCCCCACTATTATAAATAGCAAGGTGCCATTCCCTTGTAATATATAGAGAGATATACAAAAAAAAAACAAGAGAAGAATACGTATACACAGAGAGACTTCCCCCATAGTCAGGGAGAGAATATACACAGAGAGAGAGAAGCCAGGAGAGCAATAAGAGAGAGAGCAAGAAGGCATTTCTTCGTCAACGACCAAGCAGATCTTCCCCGAGTCAAGGCTGCGTACCGATCGTCCAAGGAGTAAGGCAGAGCGGCCGTCGCTTTCCCGAGCCTCTATCGTCACCCCCCCAGAATCTAAAATAAATAATCGTACTTAGACTGCTGTACCTAGGTTTTCGTCCCTAGGCTTTCTTTGTACGAGCGAGTTTGTATTGTAAGTCTAAGTTCAGTCCTCCGATAATTGTTCTGTACTTTTACAATCAATGGCAAACAGTCTATCTCAGTATTTTAAAACACACTTGGAGGATTGATACGAATCATCATTAAAACATCATGTGAACTATTATTCGCACCACCTTATTCGAACCACCTTATTAGAACAATGATTAGAATCATATTCGACTCATCTTGTATTAGACTCACATTGGGATTACACTCAACTCATATTATATTGTCTGGACTTATATCATGTTACTCTAGTTCAGCTAGATCGTATTTTACAGTCTTCATTGCCATGCTCCTTCTCTTGTTTAGTTACCTTACTTTCCTTGTACCTTAACTGTTTATCTACATCACTACCTGTATAAAACTGCCATGTTTATTAATATAACTGACTATAAACTGCTTTATAGTTCTTTGTCATTTACTTGGGATTTTTTGATGAGTTGTGCTCGTTCCTGTCCTGACAGGACCTGTTGAAAATATTACAGATGATTGTCCTGTGGATATTTGCCCTACTTGCCTTGGAGCAGGAGATGGCTTAGCTACCTTTGGCCCTGACACTCAGGAGTGATCGGGAGACTAGCTAGTAGACTTGGTTTAGTTTTCATGTTTTAGAACTTGAATTGTAATAAGTTTAGATATTGTTTTGTTTTGAGATTGTTTGAGATTAATATTATTTAGTAGTTGGTTTTGTTGTTGTTATTTAGTCTTAGTTATTAACTTCTGTGTTATCATATCGTACTTAGACTGTGATTGAGATTTTATTATATCTATACTTGTCCTTCGTTCGGAGTTGAGATTTGACAAGTACATTATATAATTGCGTGAGTTGTTGATTCGATAGTAACCTAGGACAACGTTCTACCGCCGACACTGCGGCGTAGGCTGGGTTGTTGATTAGATTTGACAAGTACATTATATAATTACGTGATTTGTTGATTATTATATCTACACATTGATTTGTATATATATATATTTATATATATATATATATATATATATATATATATATATATATATACACAATATATATATATATATATATATATATATATATATATATATAGACACACACACACACATTGGTATGTATATATATACATTGAGGCCTGCTAACTAAAACCCCCACAACTGCCTAGCATTTAGCTCAAAACCGAGCCCACACCAGCAGCCTAACTCAGCATCACACATACACATATGCCCGAATGCCCAACTCTTCCTCTTCCTCCTTCGGTTTCACATTCACCCAACCTTTATTACTCGTTTAAGAGAGGAGAGAGATATGACATCTCAGAAATCTCAACCCAACCCAACCCCAAACTTCTCCCCTACGCCGACGACCACGGGGGTACGCTGGAGCACCGCCCGAAGCCGCCGTGCGCACACAATCCGCGTTCAGGCCGCACCTTAACTCGTTTCAGGGTCACGACTTTCCTATCTCGTATCTTTGTGCACGCTCGATCAAATTAAGAACCATAAATTTCTATGGATAGCCGATATGACCCTCTAGGAGTCCTAGTAGATAGATTTTTCAATACTAAACCTGCTATCCAGAAATTCTACATAAAGTTTTCGAAAAACCACGCGGAACCGGACAGAATATGGAACCCGGATCGATATTTTGGGAGGCAATTTCTTGCCGATCCTTCGACAGATTTAAAAATCTGTTTGAAGGGACTTATAGACAAACTATAAGGCTCTGTGAACCATCTTTAGGTTCCAGTTTTTGTGGACAGTATGTCTCGAAAACTGATTTCCAAAATCAGGAAAAACAGCATTCCGAAAACCCAAATTTTGGGAAATTTTCCCGATACGGAGTGCGTTCTGTCAAACCGGGCGACTTGGTCAGAACCCGTAGGCATCAAAAGGTGCGTGTGGATGTTACAGACGTGTGGGATTCGACGAAACTAGATATTGCTGCGTGTGCGCGACGAAATCAGTGTGTATCCGTCGAGATACCTCATTTTGACCCTTTTGCAAACTTGCCAATTACTTTGTGCACGTTCATCGTCTTGAGACAAAACTTGCGCCAATAGGACCGGGTCATTTTTTTGGTCATGTATGCCAAGTTTGGTCCGATTCTGAAAAGGTCGACCGGAATACTATTTTGGTGGGCCCGCGACCCGATCCAACGGGCGAAATTGTGTACGGCCCACCGGAATCCAACTTTAGAAATACGGTTGGGTTTATCTCGTCAAACCAGATTCGTAGACATATAGTTTGATGACTTTAGAGACTGTAGATATGGAACATTTTTCGGTGCAAAGCGTGTCCAACGGCAGACATCGTTTTGGCCCGAAATTATTATTTTGCCCCTGTGTCCAGAATTGGACTTATGGGTAGGCTATCCTAACTAATTTGACCATTCCAAACATATTGGTATTGTTTGTTTTAGCATTAGGATACTATTGTACGAGTTGACCCTTCGAGGCTCATTGAGTGGAAGTATTGATTCCTCAGTTCAGAACCAGGCGAGTACATTCTCTGATAATTTTTTATTCATGATATTTACTATATTTCTTGTATTTAGTATAGATATTCATGATTCTTGACTCATTGGTGGTCATACGGATTGGTATTTTATGGATTCCGTCATGGGTTGTTATTCTTTGTTTACCTTGGTGTACCTTGTGCAAGCCTTCTTGTAGTTCTTGTGCAATGTATGGACATCGATTCTTGAGAAGACTTACAACCTTATCTTAGAATCCTGTATCGTAATGAGTCATGGTTGGATCTACTATATCAGTCGGGGGTGGAGGAATATTAGTCTAGACATATGGTCAATACCCACCTTGTGCATTGTATAGATCCTTGTGAGTGTTAATCATACACTACACGTATGATTAACCAGGCTAGTAGACCCTGTGTAAGTTCTCAAGCCGGCCGCATGTCAAGGCTAATATTCACTAACGTAGATAGTTGTTCTTGATTCTTGTACATGACATGTTCAGATATCTTCATTCTTGGTCTAGTTTACTGCTTTACCCATGGCATGCTACGGTCCTCATGACGTAGTGGGCGTAGACCAGGCGACCCTAGTCCAGCAGGGGTTAGTGCCAGCTGAGGAGGCTCTAGCAGTGACTCAGTCAGACTAGGATTTGATTGGACATTGTCTCCAGCTTTTATATTAGACATGTTATGTTATTTCAGACTTATTTGACTACTTTGTGACTCACTATGGATTTGTGTTAGCTACTTTGCACTCTGAGTTTATCTTTATCTTTATTTGTGCCATTTATTCTTCCTGTTAGATTGTGATTGAGTTTATATGTATTTATTATATCCTACATTCGGAGATGACAGGTTAATGTACATTATTAGATAGTAGACCTACAGCGTACTGCACCATTTCCACGACGTAGGCTGGCGCTGTTACGCATTCGTGCTCTTACATTGGGTGCGGGTCGTGATACGTTTTTATGGTGGCCAATACAGGTCAGAAGTTGCAACTAGTGCGATGTCGTAGTGGCGCTCGACTTAGAGTGATGTTACGAGCCTGCTGTATATACATAGGATATAGGCTATAGGTTAAGGATACTCAATCACAAATAGAAAAAACTTCCAAATTTATTGCTCTATACAACTATCCTTCTAAAATTGATTCTTGCACTCTAACTGTCCTCCTTTGAGATAATCCATTTTGTGCCATATTGACTTCTTTTTTTGATCTGTCTTTAGGATGGCGAAGACTACATCTCAATAGTCGGGACCCGCGGATACTGAGAGGTCAGCTACATCCTGCAGACCGGATCCAGGACATGCGACAGTATAGTTCATGCTAGACATATGCTTGGACACGATTATGTGATATAGAGATACATGATACGTACCACCGCATTCGATTGATCATCAGTGCGGCCAGGACGTGCGACGGTATAGTTCATGCTAGATGCTTTCATTATGACATATTAGGCCCCGTACTGGGGATTATACGTGTCGTGGAGTCGACTCTCTCTAGATACATTGGGTGGAAAGGACAGTTATAGATGGAGGGGCTGCTATTGGTATTTGTTGTTGAAAGGAAGGTGGTTCGGACGGACCCGATGATATCTTGTTCTGAGAGCCCTTTCGTCGAAAGTTGTTCTCATTATATTTATATATCGTCGATAGTGCACCCCTGATTCATTATGTTTTTTATACCATAGTGGCATGTATATTATATATCTTGTTACGTTCCATTGAGGACCTGATCTCCTTCTAGGTTGCCTGAGTAGGTTGCAGTATTCTTGTCGGATATTTGCTGAGTACCTATTTTATTGCAGGTATTACTCTTCTTCAGTATGCATGTTTTATTTCTATATTCATGCATGCTTGATTTATGTAGCATTTATAGACTCTTTTTCTCTCGAGTCTACTCGAGCTAGTATGATTATTGGGATGCAGACTAGTATTCATACTTCCCTATCTTTATGCTTTTATTATACAGATAGAGATATAGAGTAATATAGTAATAGCTATACCCTTTTAAACAGCTTATACGTATTCGAGTTGGACTAGAGTCTGGTTGGATATGTAGCTAGCCTATGCCACGTGGCTCGATTCTACGTATTTTAGGATTGGGGCGTGACACAGTTACACATCTCACGTGTGATTTATCGTATCGTATAGATAGCAATCGTACATTATCATATACAATTTGCCGTATTATCCGAACCATTCACATGTCGAACCTGGTATTTCAAGTAATACCTAGAAATTAGGGATTTGACATTATTCTCTACCTGTTCACATCATTATTTTCTGTTTCCCTATATTCACTGTTTTTCCTATTCTAGTTGAAATGTTAGTAGTTTAAATAATTACCTAATTTGACAACCCGTTATATTATGAACTGTTATTCAGTGTTTCTAATTGCTCCAATTTTGACTGGATAATATTTTTCAGAGAACTTGGAGGATTGGCGTCCGACCTATTACGGACCACTTGAGGTTGAGGGTACAACCTTGGACCCAGTAGCTCAGGAGTGATTGTCGGGAGATCTAGCCAGAACTACTAGTTATCCTAGTTAGTTTTCATTAGCATTCTGGTACCAGATTTGTTTTCGGCTTATATTTGAGATTTAGATGTTGGGTATTATTATTGTTGTTGGATGTTGTTGCTGCTTAGAATATGTGGTTATGTTAGACTTCTTCATTTCTTATCATGCTTTACATATGTGATTAAGTATTGTGTTGATTTAGTCATCTTGTTCTCCTTATGTAGATGAGATATTATTGATTATTAGAGTTTATATATATTGTGTAAGATGCTAGATAGTTATTGATAACATAGACATCATTCTGTCGTTGATGCTATAGCGTAGGCTGGGCGTGCCTCATGCACCTATACCAGAACATACGGACGTAGGTCATGACACATTTTTGTGGTAGCCTATACAGGTCTGTCTTCGCAACTAGAGTGATGTCATGGTAGTGCAATGACTTAGTTGTGCTACTGCGAGTCTGCGATAGAATACATGAAATAGGATATTAGGATGAGAGGATACTCAATGGCAATAAGTATTCCTTGAGAGATTTTTGGGACAACCCCTGAGAATCTCATTACAAACTCTATCTTGAAATTTATTTCTACTTGTTTCATCTACTTTTCCTTGTTTATTGTTGAAATTTATTCTTGGTGATCGTTGATTAATTTGAAGTTGTATTAAGAATAAGTTTATGGACTTTATCAAAGGTATATTCTGGTAGGGCATATTAGGCTAGGCAGCACGGATTGCAGTCGTCCATATCTTGGTTATGTAGTCTAGAGTTTATCGCAGCCATATTAGCTCGCGTGGCGAAGACATTTAGCCTAATTTTGGATATATTTCTCCTGGTTATGGAATTTTGAGTTTTCGCTGCTAAGCATGTGACATGGCAAAAGTTTTAGATACCACGATTCTAGAGGTATGTATCTTAGTTATGGATCCTATAGTTTATCACAGCCGTATTTAATGGTGTGGCAAGGATTCTGGGTAACATGATTCTAGATAGACGTGTATGGTTATCAGATTGTATCTTAAGTTGATTATTAATGTATCTTCTCTATCATTCCGCCTTGTTATCATTGAGTTATGTTCCATCACCCTACTAGCTCAGGGTAGAGATATCTTTAATTCCTTTAGTTCAGTTCCTCATGGGGCTTTTTTTTCTCATGGGGCTTCACTTTCATTAGTTTCGAGGTAGCTTCTTTCGATAGTGTAGTAGCTTGGTACTTGTAGATAGGTTGTGTCAGGTTAGGTATCAGTGTTGACAGTTGGGAGTATAGCTTGTGGGTTCGTGAGTGGTTCCATTAGGTAGGTGAGCATTATGTATCATTGTATAAGCCTAGAAACAACCCATAGCGTAGTATCCTAGTAACCATATTTTATGGTAGGTGTTAGAGTAAAGTAAGTAAAGTAGCGTACCAATGGGTGATTCTAGGTGTTGTACCATATCGACGTATATGTTTTAGATATGCAGAGATTCATACAGCAGTGAGAAGAGGGGAGTGTCAAGTAAAGGAGTTAGTGATTTCTGTAGATAGCGAGAGGAATTTGAATAGATATCCTACAGATAGTATCCTAGGATAGTGGAGTGAAGTATCAGTGTGGATGTTTCTTAAGTATCATGAAGTAGGGGTTCAGTTAGGCCACATGTGGTACATCATCATGTCCCGCACAAGCAGAGGGAGACACCCCATCAGGGCAGGGCATTTGTGATTGCGGTCGAGGGGACCAATACTGCAGGTGATGGGCTAGAAGGTTAGGTTATGTTCTTTTCTTTTTTCTATTCCTTTCCATCTATTGATTGCATGATTGATTTCGTATTACCTTTAGCTCGCATCGGTGATTTTATGCTAGAGTAGTAGTGAACCCTAGTAGAGAATGCAATAACATGACACTGTAGAGGCTATAACCATGTATGTTTGTTTATATTTCATAGAATTGCATGTTGTATAATTTTAGATAGGATTTTGCTAGACTTTGATTGCTAGGGACTTGATCGAGAGAAGAGTACAACCAATTTAAATTTTGAGGATGAAATTTTTCTAAGGAGGTATGATTGTAACTACCTATAACCAGTAGAGGGATATTTTTGTCAATTTATATTATATATATAATTTTGAGCCTAACTATTCATTTTATATTGTGTACATTTATTTATTTAAAATTATGCTATTTATTACGGTTAGTAGCTAGCCTAATTGTTAGACTTGTGTTAGTGAACCGGTTAGCCTAGATACTAAACTAGAGCCCAATAATTAGCATGACATGAATCATAGACTCACAAATTTAATTAGGTCCAATTAGACTCATTAGTCATGACCAATTAATTAGAATAGAGATTAGACTATTAACCAAAAAGGTCCAAACTTTTCTATACAACTAATTAGCCACATGACAACAATTAGAGGGCAAATTGGAGATTGTGGATGAGCTCTAACCTAGGTTACATGGCTGGCCATAAGATAGGGGTCTCTTATGCATTCTATTTCATTTTATTAAGCCTCCATCTTTTCTAATTTGGTGTTCTTCCCAAGTAGAGCCATTCCTCCATCAATCTCTCTTAAATCCCACTCATTATCTCATCTATTCCTCTCATTCTCTACACTAGAAGGAGCATAGAAGCTTGGAGACTAGGAGCACAAAAGGGTAGTCCATTTTTAGGAGCTACATGTCTGGATCGTGTCACTACAAGAAAAATACCATTTTATAACACTTGTAAAAAAGTAATTATAACGGTATGTATAAAACGTTACAAAATTTTAGTAACCCCTCTTAATATGACGGGTTGTAGCAGTTTTTACACATAAAAATGTTATATATTATTTATATGTATATAACAATTGTAAATACAAATGTTATAAAATATCCAAAAATCTGAAATCAACCCGCTCATTTTTCCACTCCAGCCGCTCTCTTTTTCACCTCCCCCCCAAAAACTAACAAAAGACCTCAACTAAGCCTCCTATCTTTCCTGCACTCATTTTTCACTTTCGCTCTTGGTTTTTCTCTCCTCCTCTCCCCTTCTCCTCCTCCTCTTCCTCCTCAACTTCTTTGGAAACACCCCCACTACTTCGTCTTTCATGTTGGCTGACCAAGCTCGAGAAAAACCGCAACTTCTGCGACTACCTGTCGGGGTCGACATCTACGTCTAGCACGCGCTCCTGTGACCCCGAATGTCGGGGATGGAGGAGGTCTGGGTAGTACTCCTAGGCCGTCGCCCGGACTCGAGAGGACCTGGCCCCACAGTGACAAAATCGTACGCAACAGAGTCGGGCTCGTATGGCTGGAACTGGCCCCGGAGCACTACGAGGGTTTGCTTTGGCACTTCGAGTCGGCAACCAAAGTAGGGTCGTCAACACAGCCGAGCAATCGCATTTTCTCGTCGGCGTAGTCGAGCAACCACCCAACTGCTTCCATCGTCACCGATGTAGCATCCACCACTGGCGACAAGGTTTTGCCCTAACTTATGTCCTTATTATTTCATAATTTATGCCCTAATTTTTATTCAAAAAATTCTGATTTCATTGATTTTAGTGAAAGCCCGAATTTCTGCCCTAATTTTTATCATTAGGCTAGGGTTTCTTTTCTATTTCCTATTTTTCAAAATACCATTGAAACCTTTAAATGCATGCGTCGTACTGACATGGAGAGACGGACACAACACCTATTTTTGTGTATACTAGTATATTATGGGGTGTTCGGGTGTGGATACGACACGGTGACACAGTTGATTCTGGTTTTTGTTTATCCTAGTGTATTTGGAGTATCCGATACGTGTACCCATTGGTAATTGGTTTGGTCGTTCGGGATCTACTTGGATTTTTTTTGGATGTTTTTTTTATATATTCAATATTTTGTGTTTGTTTGGTAGATTTTGATTGGTTTGGATGAAAAGAATTATGAAATATGCCTCTCATGGAAAGATGAAAGCAATAAGTTCCTTGAGGTTCTTCTTTCATAAAATTTTATTGAATGATAGTTTATGGAAAGATGAAAGCAATAAGTTACAAAATCTAAATCAATTGAGAGATATGGCACTCGTTTTATGCTATGTTTATATTAAATTATCATATATGTTATCTAAATTTTTTTTCCTGTTCATTGTGTTTGGAATAAATTCTTGAAAACTGGACTCTACGCTTCCTTCAGTCATCTACCTATAGTAGCTTTTTCTTCAAAATAACTTCTGCTCGAATTGAAGAAAATATTTATATTTATTCCTGTGTTAGGACTCATATGAATGTCGATGAGATTACTGTAGCTCTGAGAATCTATTATTTCAGGTGAGCCGTTTTATCCATGGCACTGTGAAGCTTTTTATTTACCATTATGTTTCGCTTCACCTCCTTCTCTTTACCCTCCAAAACTTTCGAATTGGCTTGTACCCAATTATTTCTTCTTTCCTTTCCTTTCAACAATTCCATTTTTCTCTGTCTCTATTTCCTAGTGAAATAAAGGATCATATATCCATTATTTCCTTTTTCCATGCATATTCATTTATTCTTCTACAATTAATTGAATCATACTTAATTTCTCAGGTAAATGTATTCTATATGCCATTGCTTTGATCAATTAGGGGGAAGGAAAAAAAGGTTAACTTTTCATTCTTTTGTTTCTCTTCCCTTGTTGGTTTACAGGAGGCTATTGGAAAGATGGAATTTGTAAGGTATATATAGTTCTAAGGCGATTACTTTGGAGTAATCTTGATGATTGGGTGAGACAATTTTCTTTCAGTTTTTTTTTTCATTTTAAAAGTCCATAATTTTCAAGTTGTGAGCGCATTAATTCTTATCATCCAACTAACATTTTTATCAAAACACAATATTTTTTAAACTCACGTTGGAAGGTCTGTATTATAGATTGCCTTGCCAAAAGGTAGGTAAAAAATAAATGAGAAATTAAGGGCAGCCGGCCGGCCGTAGCCAAATTAAACTCCTGTGTGGTGAAACATATATGCTCAACGTGCTTAATTTATAAACATATGTTCCAATCAAACTTTCTATGGAACAATGTATCTAGATGCACTATATGATATGGTACACGAAAAAGAATCAGGTGAATAGGTCAACGATACATATCTCGATTTGACAACCTATGTCGTACGTTATTTGAGTTGGATGTGTGTTCCGCTTAAATGGTTATTGTGAATGTTTAGAAGAAATCTCTATTACATCAACAAATTTTCTGACATTCTATTATTTTCTCTATTTATTCTGATTAATTACTTTTGTTTTACCAATTTTGATATATTTTTTAAACTATAAATTTTGATAGTATGGAAACATCATTATTTTTTCTTTTCTCGTGGAACTTGGAGGCTGCTGGTTGTATGGGCTTAAGTTGCATATTGGAAAGTTGGTTTACCTGACCTTCATATGGCCTTCATGTTTTTTGTGATGTCCAAGTTATTGATCATTATTTAGAGTTATGTTAAACTACATACATGCTCGTTCCAAAATAAACAGTTCCAAGTTCCGATCCAAGTGTCCATATGAAGCCTACCTCACTTTTTTTCATTTCAAATGGCGTACTATGTGTTGGCCCATTGGTCATAGTCAACCTGATTTTAATAATTGATCAAAACTCTGTCTGGATATACGAAGCTTGTTGGGACATCTCAGCTCCTTGGACATAAGCAAGATTGTATATTCACTCCGTTCAAGACTGAAGATCTGTTTGCCTACTTGAGTCTGTACTTCCTATGCAATGTAATTTTTCACTTTATTTGAGTCTAGGAATACATTGTACACCGAGTCGTACTGGCAAATAGGCTACTCCCAAATAGTTCAAAATATTTTTAAAAATGACCTATCAAAATGTTTACAAAAAGGTTTTCAAAAAGGTTTTCAAAAATCACCAAAAATCTATTTTAAAAACCCTAACCTAACCCTGACAGAACTCGGCCAGAGTTCGGCCAGAGTTCGGCCAGAGTTCGGTTGGTGGCCGTTTGATTTTTGAATTCTCTGGAACTTGGTCCTCCTGCAGTTGCGGATTTGACCGAGATTTGCTCATCGAGTTCTGCCCGAATTCTGCCCGAATTCTGACAGAGTTCTCCCTTTAGAATTCCTATAAATAGAGATGGATTTCGATCATTTCAATTCACTCATTCACTTTCAATCTTCTCTCTATCTAAAAAGCTTTCTGCCTTCCAAAGAGTTTTCTAGAGCTTTCATTTTCAGATCTCAAGCCAGTTACAATCCTCTAGTCAATTTGCCAGTGCGGTACGGTCTAGAAGTTTCTGAGAGATTGTAATCAGAAGGCTTGATTGAAGAATACCTCTTCACATTTGAAGTTGGACGAGTTCTTTGTATCAAAGCTCGCGTTGTAGAAGTTGCAAGGACTTCGTAAGAAAACTTGCGGTTTTTCCTATAGTGGATTCAACTGGTAGCAAGAGTTCTACCGACTGGATTAGTCCTCAACAGAGGGATACCAGTATACATCGCTGTCTTTGCGTTTTCTTTCTGAACTCTGCCTTTACATTATTTTAACTGTGATTATATACTGTGATTGTGTTGCTAACATTTTTATTTAGCATTATTCCGCTGCCAACTCTATTCACCCCCCCTCTAGAGTATTACGCTTTACTATATCGTTCCTACAATTGGTATCAAAGCGGGTGTTACAGGTAAAGCGAGGTAACAGTGCTATTATTTATTCATTATTTATTAGATCACAGCACATCACATGGCTACTATGAAATTCACAAGTGAAGGTCAGGCCACAAACAGACCCCCTCTGTTTGATGGTACTAACTACACTTATTGGAAAACACGGATGAGTTTCTTCTTGAAATCTCTTAATTTTGACTTATGGGCTATTGTTCTTGATGGCTATCAGAAGCCACCTCGTATAAATGTCGAGGGATTTTTGGTTGAAAAACCCCAAAGCAGTTATACAGAGGAAGAAAAGAAAAAGGCCAGTCTTGACGCACGTGCCATTAATGCTCTTTTTTGTGCCTTAGACAGAACAGAATTTAACAGGGTATCTACATGCACAATGGCAAATGGTGTGTGGAAGCTTCTCGAAGTTACTCATGAAGGCACAACTCAAGTCAAGGAGTCAAAAGTCAGCAGACTTATTCAAGAGTACGAGGCGTTCAAAATGAAGCCAAATGAAACAGTCACACAAATGTTCGAGAGGTTTTTGGATATTGTAAACCCTTTGTCCTCCTTAGGCAAAGATTACAGTAACCACGAAAAGATTCGCAAACTCCTGCGAGCTCTCACCAAGAACTGGATTCCGAAGGCTACAGCTATCATTGAAGGAAACGACCTCACTACAATGTCACTTGAAGTACTCATGGGTAAACTACTCACTCATGAACTGGAGCTACAAGATTTTGAAGAACCTGCACCAAAGGAGAAGACTATCGCCCTCAAAGCTCAGCACAGAAAAGCTGCTGAAGATGACTCAGACAGCAGTGGATCTGACGCTGAAGATCAAGCTCTCCTAGCAAGGAAGTTCAAAAGATTTATGAGACATGAGGAGAGAGTCAAAGAGAACAACAGCAACAACTGGTACCAAGAAGATGCTGTCTGCTATGGCTGCAAGAAGAAGGGACATATGAAAAAGGACTGTCCCATCAACTCATCATCGAGCAAGAAGAACAACATGTATGAAAAAGGCAACCTGAAAAGATCAACGTCTCAGAAATATGCCAACACCAGCATATGGTATGAGAGTGAAGCTAGCGACTCAGAAGATGAACATTCAGAAGACGCTGCAAACATCTGCTTCATGGCAATCGATCAGGTACCTACTGAACCTGTAGAAACATATGATGACTTCACCTTTGAGCAATTAGGAGATGCCTTCAGTGACCTGATGCTTGACTACAGGAAACTGCATAGTAAATATCAGACCGCTAAGAAGGTACTCAAAGAGTATAAAGGAGAAATAGGAAGACTTACCGACCTACTAGCTGAGGTTAGAGCTAATGTTAGTGAGTCTGGTGAGCTTTCCTCTATAAAGCTCTTATTACACGAGACTAAACAGTCATCCGAAGAGAAAGACAAGATTATAGACCAATTGAGAGAAGATCTTTCTAGAGAAAAGAAAAGTCTTCAATCTGCACAAATCAGAATGGAATCACTCACTTCTGATTATACTAAGTTATATGACACTTCCAAAAGGTTGGAAATTAGGTTAGGAAAACAGCCTGAGCCTGCTGCTTCCTATCCTAACACGTGTCACTTACCGAGAATTCGGAACATTCCCAAGCCAAACACTGTCAGACCAAACCATATAAAACCTTTACCCCAAAAATTTAAGCCCAAACATGATCATAGGTATGCATTCTTCTATACTAGAAAACCCAAACCTACCAACCATGCACACCACTCAGCTTTCAACACTCGACATGCACAATGTCATTATTGTGGCCTCATTGGTCATATATCATCTGCATGTAGAATGAGAAAGCTTGTAGATTTAAATGTTTATGCTTGGATACCTAAAGCTAACAATTCAGGACCCTACAAGAAATGGGTACCAAAGGTTTCATCTGCAAACTGTTTTGTAGGTGGAACACCCTTCACATGCTAGAAGCAAATGGATCCTCGACAGCGGTTGCTCACGGCATATGACCGGTGACGCTACCCTATTTGCAACACTGTCGAAGAAGAAGAAGGAAGGTTATGTTTCCTTCGGTAATAATTTGAAAGGGTATATTATTGGTATCGATGATGTTGGTAAGTCTCCCTATCCAGTGATTAAAGATGTCTGTCTGGTTACCGAGTTGAAACATAATCTGCTCAGCATAAGTCATCTAGCTGATCATGGTTATGGTATCAACTTTGGCAAAGATAAATGTACTATAGTTGATAGCTCAACTGGTAGTACTACCTTTGAAGGAATCAGGGAAGACAATATATATGTTTTCTATCTGTTGGAAGAAGCTAACATTTCAGGTAGATGCTTAATAGCCAAAAGTGATAAGAGTCATCTATGGCACATGAGACTCGGTCATGCAAACATGGATACAATTTCAAGACTATCCACAAAGAAGATAGTACGCGGTTTACCAGACATAACATTCAAGAAGGATTCGGTATGCAGCCAATGTGAAAAGAACAAGGCTACCAGATCCACATTCAAGTCTGTAAACGCAGTTATGCGGCAAAGAGCAAAGGATACAGAGTCTTCAACAAATGTACCATGATCATCGAAGAATCAATCAACGTCACTTTTGATGAAATGAACCAAATGTCTCTCGATGATAGTGATGAAGATCTGCCTACATCAAGTTCAACATCAGCTGAACCTGAACCAAGCTCTGCACTAGCTGAACCCCCTAGAGGAGATCCAGGAACCAGCTACCTACAGAGTCTACCGAAGAGGTTAAAATTCACAGCTGATCATCCAAAAGATTTGGTAATTGGTGATATTACCAAGGGAGTAAGTACTCGATCATCCAGTAAAGATATTGTTTCTAGTGTTGCTTTTATTTCACAGCTAGAACCTAAATCTATTGATGAAGCATGTAGTGATAGTTTCTGGATAGATGCCATGCAAGAGGAATTGAACCAATTCGAACGGAATCAAGTTAGGGAACTTGTTCCCAAGCCTATTGATCATCCGGTCATTGGCACCCGTTGGGTATTTCGAAACAAACTAAATGAGGATGGTTTAGTAACTCGTAACAAGGCTCGACTCGTAGCTCAAGGATACAATCAAGAAGAGGGTATCGACTACGATGAGACTTATGCCCCAGTTGCGAGATTAGAATCCATTCGAATGTTATGTGCATTTGCATGTTTTCATGATTTCAAACTTTTTCAAATGGATGTAAAAAGTGCTTTTCTAAATGGCTTTATAAAAGAAAAAGTTTTTGTAGCACAACCTCCGGGTTTCACGGATTTCAAAAATCCTGACCATGTTTTCAAGTTGAAGAAAGCCTTATATGGTTTGAAACAAGCCCCTCGTGCTTGGTATGACCGTCTAAGCTCTTTTCTACTTGACAACGGTTTTTCAAAAGGAAAGGTTGACACTACACTTTTTATTAAATCTTTTAATGGCAAGCTGCTTTTAATTCAAATCTATGTTGATGATATCATATTTGGATCCACTAATGAATCTCTTTGTCAAGAATTTTCTAAGTGTATGCAGAATGAGTTTGAGATGAGCATGATGGGAGAGCTGAAGTTCTTTCTCGGATTGCAAATCAAACAAACCGACAATGGGACTTTCATTAATCAAGCCAAGTACACAAAAGAATTGCTAAAGAAGTTCGATCTGGACAATGTCAAACCTATTGGCACTCCGATGGCAACTTCAACAAAGCTTGATTCTGACGAACAAGTCAAGCCAGTCGACACACGTAAGTATCGAGGTATGATTGGTAGTTTACTTTACTTAACTGCTAGTCGTCCAGATATAATGTTTAGTGTTTGCCTGTGTGCACGTTTTCAAGCTAACCCAAAGGAATCACATCTGACCGCAGTTAAGCGTATCTTCCGATACCTTAAGGGCACTTCTTCTGTCGGCTTGTGGTATCCCAAAACTAAATCCTTTGACCTTATTGGTTATTCGGATACAGATTTTGCGGGATGCAAGGTTGATAGAAAAAGTACTAGCGGTACATGTCATTTCTTAGGCAAGGCTCTAGTCTCTTGGTTTAGTAAAAAGCAAAATTCTGTAGCCTTATCAACAACAGAGGCTGAGTATATCGCCGCAGGACGTTGTTGCGCTCAGATTTTGTGGATGAAACAAACCCTAGAAGACTTTGATTTATTTTTCACACATATTCCCATTTTCTGTGATAACACGAGCACCATTAATTTGACTAAGAATCCTGTATGTCATTATCGTACTAAACATATCGAGATTAGACATCATTTTTTTAGAGATCATCATCAAAATGGAGATATAAACCTTGTATACATAGATACTGAAAATTAATTAGCTGACATCTTCACTAAACCTCTTGCGGAAGATCGTTTCAATTATTTACGTCGAGAATTAGGAATTTTGGACGTCAATAATATTAATTGATTTTATTTTATGATTATATATTATTATGCAAAAACTGTGTTAGAGACAAGCTAATAAAGGGTCTGTCTGTCACCACAACTACGGTTGAAGCGAAGCAGTACTTAAGAGTTCCCCGGTGAACCTCCGCCAGCTGGGACAGTACTCCTACAGCTAATCTGAGACAGTCGCTGTGTAACGACATTTAATTCATAAAATATTATTAATTATGTTATTTGAAGACTAAAATAACTAATCTTTGAATTAAATATTTACAACGAGTCAATGAAAAAGAAGTAGCAAAAATCAACTTTGAAAGAACCCTAGGCGAATTCGGCCAGAGCTCTGACCGAATTCGGCCCGAGTTCGGTTGAGGGTGTATATGTATATATACAGAACCCGAGAGCTTCTTCTCTTTCATTGCTTCCAAACTTTCAAACAGCAACTCCAGCCGCCCGAAACTCCTCCAAACCCTAGGTATTCACCAACCCATTGCTTCCTATCTACTTGGTGAAATCCTTCCAAAATTTGGAATCGTGCGGAGATCGTTCTTCTCTACAACATATCCAATTTTCGTGAGGTATAACTCTCTCTCTCTCCACCTTTCATATTAGTGCTTTTTATTTCAATGGCACCTAGATTTAATCCGTCAAAGAGGAAGAAGACCACTCCTAGTGAGGAAGAGTCCTCTTCGAATCCTCACACGGATTCCTTGTTTTTGCCGGTCCAAAAGAGCGACGGCGCTTTCGATGGGTTCTTCTTTCAAACCCTCGATCAAGCTTTATTATGGTACGGTGACTTTTCCACCCGTTCCATATGTAGCGGCGCTCCGGTTAAATGGACGGTATTCCCTGATCATCGTCACTTATTTGAGGCATTAGGGTTACACTTACTTGTTAAACTGTGCTTCCCAATAGCTACTAATGCCATTAGATTGTTCTATTGCAATCTCGTAGTTAACACTTTTGACGTGAGCACATGTGTCGGAGGCATAGACATTGACTTCAATGATGTCCTTCTAGCGAAGATTCTTGGTATTCCCAATGAAGGTGAACCGCTAGTTGATATCACGGAATTCGATTTCCCCGAAGGCACTACACTCACGAGTTTCAAAACGGAACTTTGTGCACCTGACAGAGTACGTTCTGGAAAGTTTAAAGCTAACAACCTGAACTTGTTCAACTATGAATTGCATCGCATCATCTACTCTACTCTTCTTCCAAAATCCACTTCCAAGGATGATGTGACTTCGCTTGAGTTGTCCGCCATGTACCATATTCTTAAGGGGATTCCTTTTTTCGCCCCTAAGACAATCATTCAGATGATGGGACGTTGTCGTGCTAGAGATCGAAATCTCTCTTACGCGATGATTCTCCCTCGTATCTTTCAGCGATTCGAGATCGATCTATCGACTTGTACTCAGGACTCTGAGCCCAAGTTACTCCAGCTTTCTCGTCGCAGCCGGACTGCTTCAGCTCCACCTCCTGCTCCTCCTACAGCACCATCTTCACCACATCAGCCGTATGCTATGACTTTTGAGGGCATACATCAGCATTTATCAGCTTTGCACGTCTCGATGACGGACATGGCTCGCGAGCGAGAGTTCCGCGATGTCACCCGTTACCAGGCGATGGCAAACTCCTTGGCCGATCTGCGTTTTGCCCAGACTGGTCACTCTGCTGCTTCCATCCCTCGTGATCCAGCTTTTTCGGGTTACCGCTGTGAGGATGAGGCTGTTCATGCCTACTTCCAGTCAGGTAACGCCTATGACTGGTATCGTGCACCTCGAGATTACGTTGGTGAGTTCTATGCTGGCGCCCCTACTCATCCCACTGGCGCTGGTACTTCTGGTGCTGGTACTTCCGGTCATGCTGGCCACGCTGCTGATGATATTGATGAGGATAGTGATGATGAGATCTGATTTGATTATTAGTGATATTCTACTGTATACTTGGAAATGCTCCGACATTCCAAGTTTTTATCATTTACTTTTTATCAGTACTTTGTAGTTTGCTATCAGTACCTTTTATCTTCATGGACATGTTTTTGATCTTTTATTTATGACATCTCAGTTTATTTCAGCATTTTGTTTAAGCACTATCTCTTTATACTGCTTCTCCTTTTTAAACTGCCTGTGAAATAGCATGCCTGAGATTTCTTTTATGTTTTGAAGCAATACATGCCTGTGATGATAATTTGTAGACACTTTACATTCCTGTGATGCTATATCTCTAATTCTTATACTATATTTCTTTTATTTTCTCGCTATTTGTTACTTATGCATTCATTGCGGGGGAGCCTTCTGCATTTAATGCGGGGGAGCCTTCTCTTGTGCAATTATTTTGCTAAGTGACAAAGGGGGAAAAAATTAAAAATGATCTAACATTTTTTTTGAGTTAAATACAGGTTATGAACAATTTCTACTTTTTGATATTTTTGAACAAGCTTGAACTAGCTTAATGTTATATCATTCATAGTTTGTCAATTATCAAAATGGGGAAGATTGTTGGCCCATTGGTCATAGTCAACCTGATTTTAATAATTGATCAAAACTCTGTCTGGATATACGAAGCTTGTTGGGACATCTCAGCTCCTTGGACATAAGCAAGATTGGATATTCACTCCGTTCAAGACTGAAGATCTGTTTGCCTACTTGAGTCTGTACTTCCTATGCAATGTAATTTTTTACTTTATTTGAGTCTAGGAATACATTGTACACCGAGTCGTACTGGCAAATAGGCTACTCCCAAATAGTTCAAAATGTTTTTAAAAATGACCTATCAAAATGTTTACAAAAAGGTTTTCAAAAAGGTTTTCAAAAATCACCAAAAATCTGTTTTAAAAACCCTAACCTAACCCTGACAGAACTCGGCCAGAGTTCGGCCAGAGTTCGGCCAGAGTTCGGTTGGTGGCCGTTTGATTTTTGAATTCTCTGGAACTTGGTCCACCTGCAGTTGCGGATTTGACCGAGATTTGCTCATCGAGTTCTGCCCGAATTCTGCCCGAATTCTGACAGAGTTCTCCCTTTGGAATTCCTATAAATAGAGATAGATTTCGATCATTTCAATTCACTCATTCACTTTCAATCTTCTCTCTATCTAAAAAGCTTTCTGCCTTCCAAAGAGTTTTCTAGAGCTTTCATTTTCAGATCTCAAGCCAGTTACAATCCTCTAGTCAATTTGCCAGTGCGGTACGATCTAGAAGTTTCTGAGAGATTGTAATCAGAAGGCTTGATTGAAGAATACCTCTTCACATTTGAAGTTGGACGAGTTCTTTGTATCAAAGCTCGCGTTGTAGAAGTTGCAAGGACTTCGTAAGAAAACTTGCAGTTTTTCCTATAGTGGATTCAACTGGTAGCAAGAGTTCTACCGACTGGATTAGTCCTCAACAGAGGGATACCAGTATACATCGCTGTCTTTGCATTTTCTTTCTGAACTCTGCCTTTACATTATTTTAACTGTGATTATATACTGTGATTGTGTTGCTAACATTTTTATTTAGCATTATTCCGCTGCCAACTCTATTCACCCCCCCTCTAGAGTATTACGCTTTACTATATCGTTCCTACACTATGTTGCCATTTTCATTCCTCGTTTCCTAACATTCCGCTTTCTAGGTAACTATGAACCCTCCCTTGCACTGCCCCTACATCTACCGGTGGTGCTTCGACTAGCATAAATGAATGGGCCCATTGCTAGAGCCTCAAGTTAAACTCATCATTTGTTGTACGCATAAGAACAATCATCTCGTGGATCTCAGGGATTAGTCAAGGGTAGCTCCTTGAGCAAATAGAGGGGTTGATGTTGTTTGATTGATAGGATTTGTGGTGGTGAGAGAAAGGAAAGTGGTGGAGGAGAGGAGCAGGACATGAACACAACATGCTTTATTGTTAAGGTGGAGAAAAAATTATATTTTATAAGCCTGATTTTACTAATGAAATAACGATGTGAAGACATTTCAAAAAGGACAGTTGTTTGATCATAAGTTTGGGAGTTGTCATTTCTTTCTTGTTGTAAAAGTGGTTTACTTTAATCGGGAATCCCTTGGTTATTTTCAACATATGCGCAAGTTTGACAGACTTTATCCATCTATGTATGCTATTTCCTGATATCTTGTTATCTTTTATCAGTTTTAAGTACCTCAATTGCAACATCTTTTTGCTTAGTCATTGACATTGGGGTTTGCATGCCAAGACACTGATCTAGGGAAAATAGGCATGGCATAATCAGTTCTATTTTGTTTCCATCACGAACAAACTAACACACTAAAATGTACAGACATGCCAAAAATAGTCCTAATTGTGTGCTTCATGTCATTGTATGTTCAACACAGACTTGCATAAGCATTAATTAAGCTAGGGAGCGGGGTTACACGATAACTGGTACCATACGAGCTATAGTAATATTTTAGTTTTAATTTTTTATACAAGTCTTTTCTGAAGTTATTGAACATCTTCACCTCCAAGGCTTCAAGCTGGAAAAATAAAACATGTATATATGCTCGGAGCTACAGACTAATTTAACATGGATGTTATCTTTTTAGTTATAAATACAAGGAATGAGGCCTGAAGCACTACCTTACACAAGCATATTTTTCTTCTTTTAGGATTGTGCATGAATAAGGTATATAAAGGCTATACAGGTTAGTTGATTTCTTATTTCATCTTTTTTCTATTTTCTCCCTATGGACCTATATTTGTACTATTTTTCCTTGCACGACGATACAATTTAACAAGGTTTTCCAAGTGCAACCAGATATGTTTGTCCCGACTGGTACCTCAAAGGGGAATGGAGTAAAAATACTATTGGATCACCTTGGTATAAGAAAAAAAAAAGGTACGAGTCACTGTGCATGTTTCCTAATACTTTTTGGTATTAAGGTGTAAAAAGCCATCGACGCCCACTAGATCATCTGGGCCCTCGACCAGGCCCCTTTCAAGTTATATGAAAAATCAAGTGATCATGAAGAAGTAGAACATAAATGATTTTGGTAGGATGCCATTCTCAGGTACTTTGCATGTTACTGCACATTGTGATGCAGCCAATCGATGCACAGGTCGCCTCAGCACGCCCCCATGTGCATCGAACAATTGTATTTTCGAGCATAGGTTGTCGAATTTTGAGTCTGGTTGCTGACGGGCTGTCCAAGACAACGAACAACTGCCATACAATGTGCAAACATAGTTAATGAGCCAGATTTAAGCCCAATACAATGCTATCAAACTCAACCAAAGCCTGACCTTCAGATTGGGATTTCTTACTATAAGAGGCCTTAATGTCAATCTTTAGGCTATCCTGAATATCTTATGTGCTTGTCTCACAAGTCTTTAGGACCCTCGACCACACCATTGTCGATGGTCTGCCTTTTTCGTTAGTTAGACCAAAGTGGATCAATCAAAAAATCAAGTCATCTTTCTGTACAAATAGGAAAAGTGGATTTCTAACCAAGATGGTATGAACGAAGATTAAATAGCAATTTGAGATCAAAAGTGCATCAATTTTCGCTAATGAGCATATCATTTTCAAGGAACAAATTTGGTTTCCATCCAAAAATGCACATGCTAGTTCAATAAGCAAGGATGGTACATCAATCTGAAATCAGAACTGCAGCAATGTTGGCCACACAGCATATTCCAGTTCAAATATTCCATTGGATTCTTTTATCCCAAAATAACACATCATTTGTATATCTTACACATCATATTACACTTTTTGGCTTATGTTTGATCCTTGTTGTAAATTTCTAGATCTATGATTGCCTTGGTGCCAACTTCATGTATATGTTTACACCATATGGGTTCCTTAAATACTAGTATCTGTACTACAACTCCAGACTGTATGTTGTCCTCTCTCAAAGTCAGAAAAAGACAATGCAATCTTTGTTCTTGCATATAGGATGACAGGAAGTAAGCATGTTCTGTAATACTAGTAAACATGCATTATCCTTGAGATTTGATTGATTTGAAGGATATGAACCACAAGTTATAAGTGGATGTTGTTCTCTTGTTTACTATTTTGTTTTCTATATCTATTAACTAAGTAGCTAAGTAGCTAAGTTCACTTCTACACTTCACGAACACATTCCAACCCAGCAAATTTATTCTAATAGTATAGTAATTTAGTAGCCTACTTCTTGCCTCAAGTATAGTTTTGTAGTGTGCATGGTTTCTTTTTAATGCCAGGGATGGATGATTTGGATGCCCATTGAGATGAACATGTATTTTATACTATCCTTTAATTTTAATCTGTATATTTTTTTCTAGCACATCTTTCTTGTTTGATTTTTTAATGATGTTTGTTTCAACGTATATCTTTTGCAAGCTGACACTTTTTATCCTTTCGTTCTATATTCATTCTATTCTGTCTCAATCCTTCCAAATCTCTGACGATTAACTTGTTTGTATCTCTTCACATGAAACATCCCAGGTATCATGTTGATAATATTCACAAGAGAGACCAGTCACGTCCCTCTTAAAATTCTCAATATAGAGGAAAACGAATTTTATTTTCCCTATGGCTATCAAAATTGCCCAAGCTTGTGTGGCAAATGCAAATGTGATGTAAGTTCTATTTTATTCTAAGAAATTGTGTAAGATCCTTAATGACTCATTTCATTATATTATAAGATAAAAGTTTATCTGCTGATGTAGATCAAACGTTGGGAGCAGATAGAATGTAAAACAAATAGTCTCCCAGTACTGCATAAGATGCATGTGAAGGTTGGGGATACCGTAAAAATTATCGCAGGCCATGAGAAAGGTAAAATTGGTAAAATTACTGAGATTTTTAGACATAACATTACTGTAATTGTGAAAGACATCAACTTGATGACCAAGCACAAAATTGTAAAGGTGAGTGTGCACAAAAAATTCCTGTTAGCACTTTCTTATATGGTATCATATTTGTCTATGCTTTCTCAGTTCACATATTTTAGGTGTTATTATGAGCTATTTATAATTCCAGTTGGATACTATGCCAGGTGATACCTGGATAAATATCAAATAAAGATGAGCTGTTTCATATAAGCACAACTGAATGTTTCTTTTCAACTGTACAACCAGATCTATAACCCTTAAATGCTTTTGATGTGAATTATTATGCATAATAATTTGTTGAAATGCTTATTATGATGTCTAAAGTAGAATCTCAATAAAACCGACATAATAATATCTAACGTAGAAGAGCAGCCAACACCACAGTACAATTCTGAAATCTTTCAACCATCTTCTTCATTAGAATAAAAAAATTGGACTTCATTGAAGATTTCAATGAAAAGCTTCTGGTTAAACAGGAAAATGAATTTCATTTTCCCTGTGGCTATCAAAATTCCCCAAGCTTGTGTGGCAAATGCAAATGTGATGTAAGTTCTATATTACATTAAGTGTTTATATCTTGGGTTGTAGTTTGGCAAATGCAAAAATATCATAAATATATATTCTGTCTTATTTAGGATTTGTCTTAGCTGAACCACCTATTTTTGGCAGTCATACAGGCCATAAACTTTCTTCTTCAATAAGGTAACTTTATCATTTAGTTCTCTTTCTAACATGTTGATAATGGTCGCCTTGTTAGTTTCATAGTTATTTTATTCTCTTAGAGATTATTTTCAGTTGTCTTCTAGAATTGGATAACTAGCCCTACGCCATAAATATTTTGGAGATTTTCCAGAATGTTTTGCTCTACGACCTTCTCTATTTAAACTTCAAAGTCTATCTTTAAAAAAGAAACCCTATGTTAGTGAATTACTGTAATATTGACTTATAGTTGTAAAATATGAGTCTAGTTTCCAATTTACTTCCGCCTTTTATTTTGCTTAAATATCTGAACTATGCATCTTGTATTCCTAGTATTGAGACTAGGGCCAATCCAGAGAGTTAAACAGGGTCATTGTTTAATAACAACTCAGAAGAGATTGGCTTATTTTTCTTTCCTCTTCATTTGGAAATCTTTCTGCAGCAGTAGAATATGGCTTTTGGCTGTGGACAATCAGAGGCTTAAGAAGCTTGAAAAAATTCACTTCTGCAATTAGTTTCAAAGGTGATACACCTCTTAAAAGATTTTGAAAAATCATTTCTTCAAGTATCTATTTTGATTATTTCTTTGTACTTGTTATAGTGAAATAAGTTTAACTCTGTAATTCTTTATCAACTTGTTATAGTGAAATAATTTTTCTTATTGCTATCTCTCATATACCGAAAAACTGGAGATTCCGTGGTTAATCAAGTCAGCAACATGTCTAGTGGGTAAGTTGCTAAGGTATGTGAACTATATGTACTTTGTAATTCTTTATCTGTCATTGCAACTAAATTATATATAACTGTTGGTTTAACTTTGAAACATTTTTTAATGCCCGTTGATAATAATAATTTTTGTCATGTGTTCTTGATATCAGCAACTCCACCTCACGAGATATTGGAAATGACCAGTAAATTCATGATCGATACCGTCAGGATACTTGTTAAGCGTGATGAGTTGACACTTGAGGTAAATAGATGGTGGATTCTAACTTAGTTGCTATATATTTTTTAATAAATTAATC
The DNA here is from genome assembly GCA_029216955.1 of Iris pallida. Lineage (NCBI taxonomy): Eukaryota > Viridiplantae > Streptophyta > Magnoliopsida > Asparagales > Iridaceae > Iris > Iris pallida. The sequence goes on from JANAVB010013000.1 coordinate 14,951,838, forward strand.
TCACAATTGAAACTTTGAAACTTTATGTTCTTCTCTTTTATTCAGGGAATCAAACAGTTCTTTGTTGTTGTTGGAAGAGATGACCAGTAAATTCATAACCGATACCTTAAGGGTACAATGTTGACTTCTGTAGGGATGTCACAATTTTGTGTTGGTGGATGCAAAAGGAATGTTTTAGTATTTTGAGGCCTGGTGCCTTAAAAGGGAAAGATGTATATATTTTGGATATTTTGAAATGTAATGGTGATATGTTGGTGAAACAAAAGTTTAAAAAAGAGTGATATATTTTAAAATGTAATTAAGATGGTGTGATATTTGGATATTTTTAATAAAATGTTTAAAATGTTAGTTAAATTTTATATTTCTGTTGTCTCAGAAAATTATTATACTTTTTATTACGCATTGAATTATAAGCATTGACAGGTGATATATATATGTGTGTATAACCAGAACAGAACGTTAGAAAGCATTATGTATACGTTCTTTTTATAACATTTTATGGACGTTTTATGAATGTTTGAAAACTAGATCATTTTAGAAAGCGTTATGTATATATAACCTGGTCATAATGCTTTATGACAGATATGTTATATATAATGATAATATTAATGTCGTTTTAAAAATATAGTGTTATATATAATTGAATTAATTATCTCGTTTTTAACAAAAAAATGTCATATAAGTGTACCTCATATATAACGGTTTTTCTAAATTTTTATAACACCCGTGTTCAAGACGGTTGCATGCTTCAAAAAAATCGTCATAAATTGTCATATATGACGGTTTTTACCCGTCCTAAGAAGGTATTTTTCTTGTAGTGTGTCTATTTGATTTTTATTAGGAATCCATCTTCCAATAGGTATACATCTCATTTGGCTTGCTAAATAGATTTAACTTGTGCTATTGAACCCTTAAGAATTCACCCATGGACTTGAATTACCCATTGGAAGAGTTTTGAACTAATGAATCTCTATTTGGAAGTTACAATGGGTATTGTGCCATTTTTGGAAGAATTTCGAGAATGGTGTACCAAGTGTTTGTCATTAGGTTTGTTAGATTTGTTTACTATAGATTTGGTTGTGTCTAGATTCGTGTCCACAAATGGATACACATATGTCGTGTCATGATACGGTAGGACTCGGGGTCAATTTGGAGGTTTTGGCCTCCTACACTTGTGGTGCACATGTCTTATTACACATGACATTTGACACTAGTCTTGCCATGCTCTAATTATGTTCTAATATATATATATTTTAGACTCGTTCAAGAAGTTTGGTAAGATTCGGACAAGGTTTGGTCGAGTATCTTGAGCGTATCGCATGCTTGTGGACCAAATGTTCGACACGTGTCCCCAAAGAGATTTTCGTGTCCTTTTGAGTGGGATTTGGTGTGTGTATCCTAAATAGGATACGTGGTGTTGTGTCATGGTATCTCATGATACGCACAGTTAGATTTGAGTATGCATGTATATCTACCTATATGTTGTATATACATGTATGTGACTTGTGTGCATCGGGATGCATACATGTGACTTGTATGTGTATGTGAGCCTACACTTATGTAGCTAGAGGGGGTGTGTGTGTGTGTGTGTGTGTGTGTGTGTGTGTGTGTGTGTGTCTATATATGTACCTATGTGTATATGTTATTGTGTGTGTCTTTAACATTAGTGTGTATATGTGTTACACACATACGGTGTAGTGTGTGCGTGTAAGTGAGTAGAGAGTAAGTGAATGCATGTGGTGTAGTATATGTAACCAATGTGCAATAGAGAGTGAGGTTGTATTCATGTGTGTGTATATAGGGATGAAAGTGTGCCTACTTGAATGTGTGTGATTAGATATGTATGTGCACATGTATAGGTGTGTGTAGGAGAGTGGGATTCCTGTGTAATCGAGAGGATAAGTTAGAGTGTATGCAAATATGTGTTACAACATACTTGAATATGTGTGTGGGTCATGAATACTAGGGTATAGCTGAACCTTATGTGCGTGTATTAGCCATAGAGGGAAGAGTAGTATTAGGAGCAGTAGAAAAAAAATCAGTAGAGAGGAGTAGACAGGTGTCTGAGTTGAAGGGAGATGTAGTGGGCTGTTAGAGTGCAATAGGTGCAGGGGTGAAGCAGCTGCTTGTTGTAGCCAATGAAAAAAATGCATCAGTTGCTGTTTGTAGGGGGAGCCTGGATTGGCAGCAGCAAGTAGAGTAAGGTATAGGAGTAGATGTAGGTTCAATCGCATCAATAAAGTAAAATAGAGAAGGAAAAAACCTGTGCAGAACATGAACTAACAACACCAGTGTACAGTAGCAGCAGGCTAGGCAGTAGGGGAAGCAGCAGGTAGGAGTGTGCACATGTTTGCACACAAATATGGTGAAGGAGAAGTGAGTGATAGAGAATGAGATATGAGTCTGTATAGTATAGTCATGATAGAAATAGGAACATCATCAGTAGGGAAAATTCAGGTCCTATTTGCACATAGACAGGGTGTGCAAACACAAGTAAGAGTGGGGTTAGGCACTTGGCAACAATTGAGGGGAGGGATTCCTCCGTTGCACAAGTCTGTGCAACCTGTGCACAAGTGTGCAAAATTAGGTAGGAGGGAAAAATTGCTTCCTATTTTGCACAAATGTACAGTGTGTGCACTGCACAAGAAGTGCACAGGGCAGCATGGGGGTTCATCCTGGTGGGGGCAGGCCATAGGCCATGCCCAGGGTGTGCTGCACAAGGCAACAGAGTGGGGTACACTTGCACTAGCCTGTGTATAGAGCTATGTGCAGACCTTACACACAGGTGCAAGTGTGGCCAAGGGCATTGGACTAGTGTACAATTGTGTGTATATGTGTGGAGTTTGTGTGTCTATAGGTGCATTCGTGTGTGAATCAGTTTTAGTTGTGTTGTACATAGCAGTGGGGTTAGCAATAGGCCACAGTGCATACCTGAGCAATGTGGATACATAGTATTAGTTATGGAAGAGTGGATTGTAGTCAGGCATGTGCCTTATGTGCAGACAGTAGAAGTGTGCATAGGTATTTATATGTGTGGTGTCTTTAGTACATGATGTAACGGTGTAGGAAATTTGTGAGATATGTAGTTTCTACATGTGTGCGTGAGTTCTACAAGGGTTATGTTATGATACTTGGTGTGTAGGTAAATGTTTAGACAAGTAGGCATTGGCATGGGTAATAGGCATAAACCTATAGGTAATGAGTATTACCTATGTATGTGTATAGATAATTGGTTACATGAAAGACATGTTGGGTAGGTAAATATTAGAAGGGTGTACATATGAGTAGGTAATAGATAGGGTATGGTGTAAGATATTATACCAACATCTAGATAGCCAAGGATATGGATAATTGCATGTGTATAGTTAGGTTGTAGGTATGGAGGTACTGGGTAATGTGATGTGGGGCAGGTAATGTTAGATTGATGGGAACTTTGAATAGGTAGTAGGATATGGTATTGGAATATCCTATGTGTATCCATGTGATACATGGATACTGGTATTTGGTTGTCCTAAGGTATTGGGTTTTACCTATGTGCTATAGGATATGTATTGTGTAATAGGGTAAGGTATTGCAATAGTGCCTATGTGCACATAATATAGATAATTACATAGGATAAGTCTAGTATTGCCTAATATAGGTTACTTTATCATGGTATGGCAAGGTATTGACCTAGAAACCTAGGTTTGACCCAATTTGACCAAACTTGACTAATTTGACCCTAAAGTCACCACGTGAGTCAAATTAACCTAGTTTGACCACGGAGATCTATTATTGACCTAGTTTGACTTCCATGACCTAAATTTTACATAGAAATCATGTTTTGTTTTAGATATCAATGTTTAAGCCATCGAAACATCGTTTGACATTTATATTTCATATTTAGGTTACTTGGACTCCGATTCAGACACTAATTTGTGTATATAGCTAAGGACCACATGCAAGTACATACATTGATTTAATTTATTTCTTAATATTGTCTCTATTTCATGATTTAGATATTCCTACCGTGTTAATATCACTCTCATTACACGTGACTACTATTATATGGATTTACTTTATTATTACTTGTGATTCATGTCTTATCGTGATTACCGTGAATCGTATATCTTACTTACGTGAATTAAATCCATAAATGCTAGTGTCGGGTGGAGAAATACCTCAGTAGACGTGTGAATACTCTATATGTTCTCTGTGTCTAATCTTATGGATAGAAGTCACACATCTCAGTATGATTTTCTATATCGTGTGGATAGTAATCGTACATTATCATGTGGGATTTGCAATATTACCCGAACCATTCACATGTTGAACCTGGTATATCAAATAACACCTAGAAATTAGGGATTTGACATTGTTCTCTACCTGTTCACATCATTATTATATGTTTCCTCATATTTACTATTTTTTCTGTTCTAATTGAACTGTTAGTAGTTTACGTGATTACCTGATTACTCTGTTTTTATATATCATTACTCTTGTTATATAGCCATTATCATGTTATGAACTATCATTCAGTATTTGTACTTACTCCAATCCTGACTGTATATTATTTTTTAGAGGACTTGGAGGATTGGTTTCCGACCTATTATGGAACACATGAGGTTGATGGTGCGACCTTGGACCCAGAAGCTCAGGAGTGATTGTCGAGAGTTCTAGCCGAAATTACTAGTTATCCTAGTTAGTTTTTATTAGCATTTTGGTACCAAATTTGTTTTCGGCTTATATTTGAGATTTGGATGTTGGGTATTATTGTTGTTATTGGATGTTGTTGCTTAGACTATGTGGTTATGTTAGACTTCTTGATATCTTATCATGCTTTAGATATGTGATTGAGTATTGTGTTGCTTTAGTTATCTTGTTCTCCTTATGTAGATGAGATATTACTGACTACTAGAGTTTATATATATTGTGCAATATGCTAGATAGTTATTGATAACCTAAACAACATTCTACCATCTATGCTACGGCGTAGGCTGGGCGTGCCTCATGCACCCATAACCGAACATGTTGGCGTGGGTCGTGACACTTAGCATTTCAAGGCATGCGGCCGCATTGGAGTCCTCACCTATACATGACATAAAATATTGACATCACCTTTTGAAGCACCCGCAAAGTTGTAAGCCTTCGGGCACGAGCGATTTTAATTGAGAGAAGAGAGAGTTGTATGTTTGTATCAAGAGAGAAAGTGAGCTTGATTGACTTGTAATATTGGCTTCGTGCCCTTGTAATCTTATTTTCAATATCAATAAAGATCATCATTTTGTACATGTCTTTGTGTTATTCAACTTCTCTATTTGGAACTTTTGTGCGACGACCCCATCGCAAGCTACTGTAATCGGGCGTTATGGAACCCGCCTTGCACAAGCGCAACCTAGGCTCGTGTGGCATCACACCTTAGTGAGGAAAATTGATTCTATAGAATCGGGGCATGACATAATGGTATCAGAGCACGTCTTTATAGGATCGATGGCTCCTTTAGAGGGGGTGAATAGAGTGCATGAGAAAAATATTCCCCAATTAAAAACTAAGCAGGAAAATATATATATATATATATATATATATATATATATATATATATATATTAAACTTAAATGCAATGAAGTAAAGCAATAAGTAAGTGGATGCATGAAAGCAATACGCAGACACCAAGGTTTGTACTGGTTTTTCTTTGAGAGGGCTAGTCTAGTTTGCGAGAACTCTTGTACGCTATAATCCACTATTTGAAATAGAGATTACATTGCGTGCTTTACTACGAAGAACACGCCAACTTCAACACCGTCGTGTTTTTATCCGAAGCCCACGATGAAACTTCAACACTTTTCTGAGGAAAGCTTTTATACTACAAGCTTGTACAACTCGAATACTGCTAATCGGAAACTACCGACACTTAGAAGAACTGGAGTTGTCTTGAAAATATGAAGATCAAAGATTTTGTTATATAAGATGACTTTGAAATAGATAGAGAAGATGAAGAATGAATGTGTGAGTGATTAGAAATGATAAATTCTTCTCTTTTTATAGGAACTTTTGAGGCAGAGTTCGGGCAGAACTCGGTAGGGGTAACGTTCATAGTTTTGAACGTTGTAGATCCAAAAGAATATGTATTTAGTGCTGACAAGGAGCAATTTGGGTATAGCAAGTTCGGTCCGAGTTCGGGCAGAACTCGGCCCGAGTACGGCTAGGGGATTTCTAGGTCAGTTTGGTTTTTTGTAGAGTTTTGGATAAACAAAGAATTAGGATTTTGTTTTTGCGTCAGAAACATAGTTTTGTGAGGAAGGTCTTCTAAGTTGCCAGTGATACCGACTCACAATTTTCTAGACTCAATAAAAATAAAATACAGAATAAAGTAAAAAAAATCTATTATGACAAAATACACTGCGATCTTCTTTTTTTCATATTAAAGACGGAGTTTAAAGTTAATTATCGAAATCAGTTTGACCATGACTGTATGGGCCAATAATCTCCCCTATTTTGATAATTTGACAAAACTACGATTGATACTTAGGTTCAGCTTGGTTTGGAAGGAGACTTAGTGCAGTACGAAAGTTACTTGTTCATCGGTACAATGTACTTAGCTCCCTAGTTGTCCTGTTACTCCCCTGTAACAAACCAAGTAGGTTGAACATCTGCGAATGTCTAGAAAAAATCTCAAACCAAAAAACTTCTTGGAGCAAACTTGTTAGTGTAGCTTGATAATCAATAGTTAAAGTATCATATTTTCTCGTTCGTTTTGTCATATAAGCAAAATGACATAACGATAAAGTGTCGTACTCAGCACACAAAAATGTCATGTCAAAACATAGAATAGAAACATTTTATCTCATAATGCTGGAAATAATAAACCGATATATAAATAGAAAGTAGAAAATGTATACATTAATACAAGCCAGCTAAAAGAATCTCAAACTGATAATGCTTGAAAGAAGCATTTATCAATAATACATAACAAACGTAACTAGTGCATAAAAAGTGACGCTATATCACTAATGAACATCCTCAATCGTCATCCTCCTCATCAGCACCCGCCATCCTAGAAGGACCAGTCTCAGTAGATCGATTGAGATCATAACGGGCAGCAGCATGATCAAAGTATCGCTAAGCCTCTGGATCATCAATGCGATAACCAAGCACCGAGGGATCACGAACCACGGGAATATGACCACCAGGGTTGTAAGTAAAGCTGTAAGAAACGTCCCTCACGGTGTTGGATATAGCCTGAAGCTGAAGAGTGGTGCAAAAGTCCATTGACCGAAACTGATCGAACATCAAGGCCTGAAGGGACTCAAGGGGACACCACTAGAAGGATGAGAAGGATGTGAGTTATTGGCTGATGGATCAACTGGAGCGGAAGAAGCTTGAACTGCAGGAATAGAATCAACTCTATGATGCTCATGAAGATGGATAGGTAGAATATCCTGGGTATAGTCATCTAAGGTAACCTCAAAGTACTAAAAAATATAAGGCAGATACATCACATAGAGAAGTCGTCGTGGTTTCTTACGACACTTCTCCATAGCAGAGATAATAGTTTTAGGAAGACTAAAAGGAACTTGGAAATGAAGATGATAAATGGCAGATAGTTCCAAGTAGAAAATTTTATCTGTAAAGGTATTTTTCGTAATAATAGCAGAAAATATCATTCGATGTAAATCATAGAAATAATTATTCAAGTGCTTGGGTCATAGAGTGCCTTCGGGATGTGAGTTTGGTGCACATAAAGAATCACGAAAAGAGTTAAAAGTCATATGTGCTGAAAATTGCACTGAGGTGATATCCACTAATGCTTTCCCTACATTGGGAATGTGAAGCATAAGTGCCAAGTCATCAGCTTCAAACTCAATGTCAATTACACCAACTTTTAATTTAACCGTGCCTTTCATGACCGATAGATTGCAATAGAACATGCGAATTGTATTAGCATAAACCAAAAAACTAGATTAAACTAGGTCTAAAAGGTTAAATTATTAAAAAATGGTTCAATGATCGGAAAACAAATTGAAATTAATAGGACATCCCAAACAAATTTTTCGTTGATGGAAATCATTAAACCATTTAGTAGAAGCATCTTGAGACACAAAAATGAAATCATCAAAGTAGTCTCTATCCGGCATGGCTAGATTAAACAAAGAGAATGAAGCTTCCTCTGGAGCAGTAGAGGATGAAGCTTCACCGACATTCCTCTTCTTTCTATAAAAATGAGGAATTTTGGGGGCCACTGAATTGAAAGTAGAGGAAAGAGTAGAGATATACCAAAATTGATGTGAAATAGTAGAAGAGAACCCCGAGAAAGCTTCGAATACAAGATTTTAGGGCTGAGAGGCTTAGATGAAGGAGAAAGATGGTTGCTAGGGTTAGGGTTTCGGTGTATTTTCGGCTGCGTTTGATGAGTAAGAAGATGTTTGAAGGTGCTTATAAAGGGGAAAACCCGCCTGTCCAGCTTCTGTTCTGATTACCCCTGACCGAGTTCGGCCCAAGTTCGGACAGAGCTCCGTCTGAGTTCGGTCCCTAGGTAGTCAAGATAGAATTGTATAGAATGATATAGGTTTTAACATAAATACGAAGTATAATTAGAAATACTTGTGTTAAAGAAAATAATTTATATTAATTAACCAAAATACACAAATCGTATAGAATATTTTGGGTTAGCTGTAGGGGCCGTATTCCAGCTAGTGGTAGTCTGAAGGTTAGTATACCATGTCACTTCTGGCTATTTATACTTGTGTAACAGAAGGGCACTTTCAGCTTATAACCAAAATATTTTCTACGAATTTATGAATTTCGATCAAGTAATATTTTAATTATTTGATTTCAACATCCAAAATTCCTAATTCCCTTCGTATGAAGTTAAAACGATCTTCAGCTAGGGCTTAGTGAAGATGTCAGCTAACTGATGCTCAGTGTCAACAAATTCTAAACTAATATCGCCCTACATTACATGGTCTCTAAGAAAGTGATGTCTAATCTATATGTGTTTACGATAGACCAGTTGTCAAAGTACTTTTAAGGTATCAGAAGATAAGCTTAACGTCACTCACATGTGATTCTTTAGAACAAGCCTAATATCTAGCATATAAGCATACTAAAATCATAATGTCTGGTCGACTAGCAGTTAGGTATACTAAACTACCAATTATACCTCTGTACTTACGCACTTCAGTTGGTGTACCACTTTCATCTATATCATGTTTTGTAGACGTTGCCATAGGAGTTTCCATTGGTTTGACGTTATCCATGTCAAATTTATTTAGCTGGTCTTTTGTATACTTTACTTGATTGATGAATATCCCTTGTGAAATTTGTTTGATTTGTAGCCCAAGGAAGAATGTTAGTTCTTCCATCATGCTCATTTCGAATTCACTTTGCATATACTTAGCAAACTCGTTACATAGCATCTCATTTGTTGATCCAAAAATTATGTCATCTACATATATCTGCACTAATAAAATATTCTCATCTAAAGATTTTATAAAAAGAGTAGAGTCAACCTTCCCTTTTGAGAAACTGTATTCAAGTAAGAAGGAACTAAGGCACTCTTACCATGCACGAGGTGCTTGTTTGAGACTATAGAGAGCCTTACAAAGCTTGAATACGTGATCAAGATTTTTGAAATCTTCAAAGCCGGAAGGTTGTTTCATAAAAATATCTTCTTTTATAAAACCATTTAGAAAAGCACTTTTGACATCCATTTGAAAAAGTTTAAAAACTATGAAAACTTGAAAAAGCACAAATCATACAAATGGATTCTAGTCTAGCAACTGGAGCATATGTCTCATAATAGTCAACGCCTTCTTCTTGATTATAGCCTTGTGCTACTAGACATACTTTCATGCGTGTGACTGAACCATTTTCATCTAACTTATTTTGGAACACCCACTTGGTACCAATGATCGGATGATCATTAGGTCTGGAAACAAGTTCCCAAACATGATTTCGTCCGAATTGGTTTAGGTTTAGTTCCTCTTTATTGCAGAAATCCAAAATTTATCATTAAAAGCTTCTAAAATATTCTTAGATTCTATTTTAGAAATAAAAGCAACATTAGCAACTATATATTTTGTGCTTCATCGAGTACTTACAACTTTTGATACATCACCTACTACTAGTTCTTTCGAATGATTTGGTGTAAACTGCAATCATTTTGGCAGATTTTCCAGGTATGAGGATGGTGTATCTTCAGATGTTTTGTCTGAAGGAGTTTTCTCATCTTCATTGTCACTGTTGTTATTGCGTTGACTGTTCAGCTCATCGAATATGACATTTATTGAATCTTTAACAATGAGTGATCTTTTGTTGAATACCCCATATCCTTTGCTCTTTGCAACATATACCAAAAATATTCCTTCATTAGGTTTTTTTATCAAATTTACCTAAGTTGTCTTTAGTGTTCAAGATAAAACAACTATAACCAAACACCTTGAAATAGTTGATATTAGGAGTTCTATTGAACCATGATTCATATGGAGTTTTCTTGGATATTTATCAAATAATAACTCTGTTCAAAACATGGCATGCTGTATAAATAGCTTCAACCCAAAAATACTTTAGAAGATTATGCTGGTTAAGCATAACTATAGCCATATCCCCAAGAGTTCTATTCTTTGTCTCCATAACACCATTCTGTTGAGGAGTTCTGGGGCAAGAGAATTCATGTGATAAACCATTAGAGTCACAAAATATTTTAAATTCATGGTTATCAAATTCTCCTCCATGATCACTTTGAATTCAGATGATCATGAATTCTTTCTCATTTTGTACATTTTTACTAAAAGACACAAATTTAGAAAAGGCCTCACTTTTATTTGCAAAAAAGTAAACCCAAGTATATCGTGAATAGTCATCGACTATTACGAAATCATAAAGCTTATCGCCAAGACTGGCGACTCTACTTGGTCCAAACAAGTCCATATGTAATAATTGCAATGGTTTAGAGGTACTTACAACGTTTTCTATTTTGAAAGATGATCTAGATGTCTTGTTCTTTTTACATTCAGCATATATGATATCTTTCTTGAATATGATATTAGGTAAGCCTCTTACCAGTTTCTTTGTGGACAATCTAATAGTGTCATATTTGCATGTCCAAGACGTATATGCCATATCCAGCTTTCATCTTGAGATGTAAGTAGACACTTTCCTGTACTGCTAGTATATTTTGACAGATATAATACATATATGTTGTCCTCTCTTATTTACTCAAAGAAAATTATTCCTGAAGTTTTATAATAGAAGCATTTATTCTTAACCATAATCAGTCAATTGACTAATACTTAGCAGTTATGTTTTAATTCTATTACTAAACATACATTTTTAATAATGGGTGAGGGAGAAGTACCTATGTCGCCAATTCCAATTATATGTCTTTCAAGTTATTTTTAAAGGAGATATAGCCTCTTTCTTCATCCATGGACTTGCAAACAATATGTTGTCACCTGTCATATGCTAGAGCAACCATTATCGAGGATCCACTTGCTTCTAGTGGGAGGAAGAAGGGCCACATACAACACAAGTTAAAGATGTAACCTTTGGTACCCACTTTCTTGAGTGTCCTGATTTGTTAGCTTTTAGAACCCAAACATATACATGCATATCTACAAGCTTCCTAATCTTGCATTGATATGATACATGTCCTTTTATACCATAATAATGACATGTAGCAAAAGTGTTAGTGCTAGGTGGAGTTCGAAGATTATGTATTTGTGTTTTTGAAGATGTGTATGACTTTTTGTGTGGAAAAATATACATAAATGCATGACTTCTAGCAGTGTTGGTCGTGTTGTGTTTGTGCTTAGCCTTGTGACTTGTGTTCACTTGAGCTACATGCTTGACAACCTGTTTTTCTAACTTAATCTCTAACTTTTTAGAGATGTCACAGGCTTCATTGTACTTGGCCGTGATTGCATCTAACCTCTGAGTAGCAATATTATACTTCTTTTTCTCTAGTTCATAGAGATCGTTGAGTTTTACATTTTCTCGTTTAGCTTTTTCAAGCTTTCCAAGTGTGTCATGTAGACTCAGCTTTAAAGAAGTAATCTCATCCGTGCTACTAGAAGAGTTTCTAATATCTGCCAGCATATGAGATTGCTTAGAAAACTCAGATTATAAATTTTTTAGCTCTTTCTTGGTGCTTTTGTACAAATCCATCATTTTCCTCTGATCTTCTAACAGATCCGTGAAGGTGTCATGCCCCGCACCCGGATATTCCGGCATGAGTACGGAGGCCACGCCCAGCCTACGCTACAGTATCGAAGGTAGAATGTCGTCAAGTACCCAATAAATATCTACAACATCTAGATGATCCATAATAACAAATGTACTCAAATCACATCACAAATAGCTAAGGAAGATATAAAATAGAAAAGATATAAATAACTCTGAAATAACTAAAGTCTACAAATGAACATAAATAACCAGACTGTATCGAAGACAAATCCGATAATGAAACATAAATAAAAAAATATAATGGCCTACAGCTCTCCAGAGGTCAACCCACGATCTAAAAATATATCGAGATCTGTCATCAGGAAGTCCATGGTGTGGGGCATATATATCATTACCTAAAAAATAGTTTTTCAGTCAGAATTGAAGCGAAGTATATAACTCTAAAAGCAGTTCCATTGCATGGTAGAAAATATATAACTCGCAATAGAATAAAATACATGACATGCTAAAAAAAATACAAAGAAATAGAGAAATAGCATCATGAAGATATCAGAAAACTGAATACATGAACAAGACAGAGAACATGTCAAACTATAATAAATATAAATGATTTAGAGCACAAGATAGTTATGTGATTGGTTTAGATTGTACATGGTTATTCTACGGTAACTCGATTATACGTGAAGGTATAATCGACATATACATGATTACACTAGAGAGATTTAATTACATAACTACTTGTACTCCCCCGCCCCAATCAATACACAAGGATCCGATCATAATACGTTGCGTACTTGATTATTATTTATACATGAAGCACATTTGAGAACATGAGAGTACATGGGAGCACATGAGAGTATATGAATGATATGAATACAAAGAGTACACGATGTACATGATAAAGTACATGAACATAAAATAACTGATATACCCGACAAGGGATAACATCTCCTAACAAGATCCATATAGAACCAATTCGTGTTAACAATGTGTCAGCATCAAGTAAATAGTCTAGAGCAGGTAATATAGATACTATCAAATGAAAACAATCAAAGAATATACTAGCCTGAATTTGGTTGGAGTCGACGTGCGCAATACGAACGTATCGATACGGAATAAGTACGATGTTATGCTCCATAAGATGGTCCCAAATAACGGTACAGATAGTTCTATCGTGTCCAAAATTTTCCAAATAGCCTAGTTTGGTATATAGTATCCCAAAATCAGAGTTCGGCACGATAATCAAATCAAGAAAATATGAAATAGCTATAATAGTCGCGACTTATGGTTACGAGGGGGAAATCTAACTAAAAAATATTTACCTAAATTTTGGAGATCAAAATAGTACCCTCAGAAACTATCATAATATTTAGATATTAGTTTTGAAAACCCAGAAAGAATTATTTTAGTACTAAGGCTCCCATTTTGTCAAATAAGATTTTTAGGTCAAAACTTTAATACTATATTTTAGAAATGTCATTATATATATTTTTATATAATTTCTAAAATAGATCATAGCCAAAAATCAATAATACCGATAGTAATAATAATAATAACTCATAACTATATTTGAATTTATAATAATTTCTACTAATAATATTTAGTCTCAGTAAAAAAAATATTCATAATTATTTTAGGAGATATTGAAAAATATATACATAATAAGTAACTTATTTAAAGATGAGGTGTAAATAAAATATAAGCCTCCAATGATTAATCATAGGCCTATAGCCCATCCCTAATAACATTCAACAACCTAAAACTGTTTCCCCTTATACCTAATTATTACTACCGACAATAATAAATATTAATAATAGTAAGGATGTATATTACTCTAAAAGGGGAAGAGTTGTTTCATTCTCATTCCATAATCCCAAATTAACCTAAATTATCTATCACTGATATTAATATTAAACAGAAAATTGCTGAGAAACCCAATTTTGGGGTTAGTTTGTATGAAAAAATCCACCCGCAGGTAGACCTGTCAATTGGGCCGGGCCGGTCCAGCCCAGCACGAGCCCGTCCCAAAAAATTGGCCCATGTGCCAGCCCGGTCCGATTAATCGTGGGCCCGGGCCGGCCCAGCCCCGTATATTGGGTTGTACAGGGCTACGTATATTGCCCCATAATTTAGGCCCGGTCCGAAGCCCAAGCCCGACACGGCTCGGCCCAACACGAGGCCCGGCCCGAAGCCCGGCCCGAAGCTTGACCCGGTTGCAACATTCATGTACAATCTCTTTGATTTGTCCCAAATCCTAGCAGCTAACAGCAGTATTGTCACTTAAACAAAGAAAAGAAAAAAATATGTACACAACAAACACTCCCTCCAAATATGACTTGTACCATTGCCTAAATAAAGCAACAAGTGCAAGTGGTGGTGGCCTCTGTTATTATTATGATTATACAGCGAAGTAGCGAACTGAATGGAAATGAAATGAATATTTGAACTGAATTCAATTCAATTCATTTAAATATATATTAGTTGCAAGTTGCTGCAACAACAACATACATGCATGCATCCATGAACGATATATGTATATACTAACTGAATTGAATCAAAATGATGGCCTTCAGTGCGACCGGCCAGTCCCTTATATTAGGTCGCATCCGGCCCGACCCAGTCTGGCCTGGCCCAGTCCGGCCCGGCCCGACCCAGTCTGGCCTGGCTTAGTCCGGCCCGGCCCGACCCGAAGCCCACCGTGCCGTGGGTCATGTGCCGGGCTGGGCTTAATATTTTCATCCATAGCCCGGCCCGGCCCGGCCCTCTATAGTTTATGGGCTCAAGAGGCCCGGCCCACTCATATTTGTGCCTGGCCGGCCCGGTCCGGCCCACTTGACATCTCTGCCCGCATGATGACTTTTAAGAAATGCCCAGAATATATAATTTCACGTTAAATATTCCAAGATTCCCTCTAGATGCTATGTATTTACAAAATTAACATTTTTATAGTACCAAAAATATCCCTTCACGCAAATTTGGTCATATATATATAATTTTGAATTAAAAACTCAGATTTGGATTGCAATTTTTGTCTTCTTCTTCTTCACGAGAGATCTGAATTACATTGCTCTCATCTTGAGAAGAGATCGCAAAGATCGTTCGTAGTTCACTGTAATTTTCTTCAGTCGAACTTTGATCATCGCTCACCATCATCATCATCTTCGAGGAAAGATTTGAAGTTTTTCGGCAATTAGGTTAATTGTGGAGAGAAGATCTTCGTTCACTGTGATTTTCTCGAAATTTTTGCACGGAGAATGATCATTCTCCGTGAGTTTTAGAGGGAGAATTATCATTCTCATGCGTTTTAACACTGGAAATTCTATTCTTCATATAATTTAAAATGGAGAATGGCATTCTTCGTATTAAATTATACAGAGAATGGCAATTCTAATGCGTTTTAACACGAATGCCATTCTCCGTATAATTTAAAATAGAAAATGACATTCTCTGTATAATTTAAAACAGAGTATGGTCATTCTCATGCGTTTTAACGTATGAGAATGTCATTATCCGTGTAATTTAATACAGAGAATGTCATTATCCGTTTAAATAAAACAGAGAATAACATTCTCCATATAATTTAAAACGGAGAATGGCATTCTCCGTATTAAATTACACGGATAATGGCATTCTCATGCATTTTAACACTGGAAATGCCATTCTCCGTATAATTTAAAATGGAGAATGGCATCCTCCATGTAATTTAAAATGAAGTATGGTCATTCTCATGCATTTTAAAGCATGAGAGTGCCATTATCCTTGTAATTTAATACGGAGAATGTCATTCTCCGTTTAAATGAAACGGAGAATGGTCATTCTCATGCCTTAAAACACTGGAATGACTATTCTCCGTATAATTTAACATGAAGAATGACATTCTCAGTTAGTTTAGACGGATAATAATCATTCTCCGTTAGCTTTAGATGGAGAATGATCAGAAATCTGTTGTCCTGTTTCGTGATCTCTTCTGTTTTTATGTTATCAGGGGGAAGAATGGATTCAAGTTGTTTAGTTAATCTTTCTTTCAAGGGAGACCTAGTTTTCTGCCGTGTCACCTATGAAAGTATCGTAGTATTAACATGGAGAATAACCATTCTCCGTCATCCAAAACGGAGAATGGTCATTTTTTGAATACATTTCTTCTATTTTTTTATAACATATTTCTTACCTTTTTGACATCAATGGTGCTATTTTGAAGTTTGTTATGTCTACTATTTCTAGTTTTTTTACTGCATAATGGACACTCTCCGTGTTATTTAACACAGAAAATGGCCATTCTCCGTGAAAGAGTGACGGAGAATGGCCATTCTCCGTCATTATTACACGGAGAATGACCATTCTCCATAATTTTATTATAGAAGACACCGTAGATGTTACAAAAGATACTGACACAAAAAAATAAAATTCAAACAGAAGGTATAGAAAGAAGTTCTTTTATTAATATGTCAACAAATGATCTATTACAGATTCAGAAAGACTCATACTGTTCTTCTACAAAGTATCTATTACAAAGACTCATATTGTTCTTCTACAAAGGATCTATTATAGATTCAGAAAGGCCTAAAAAAGTTTAGGATGGGGTTAATCTTCACAGAAGCACAACCCTTATTCTTCTTGGTGCACATACTAGAAGATTGATCTCCATCGAAGGGTATTCCTCCACAGGGCAGAGCACAACCTGTGGCTCTTCAAGCATAACGGGCTGCTAGACCGTTACTGTGAAGGACATAGCATGACCCCCAACTTTTCGATAAAGTACGAGGACTGCCAAGATGTTGTTCAGGTTCGAACAAGGTGTTCCAATGTATCTCGAGATTCACTACTACGTGTTCTTCTACAAGGACATAACTTCTTTGAACAAAAGATCCACAGCCAACAGCCAGCTGATACCAGGCCAGGGTCCTCTTAAAGCTAAGTCAGGGTCATGCATAATGGGAATGCTATGAAGATGATGGAGTTTGCTCCTCAAGAAACCCCTTTTATAGGCCATATTGGCCAATAAATGCAGACGAACCTAATAGTCAGCATAATGAATCTCATTTAATAGGTTCGTTACAAGTGAATGCCATACCACAAACTCTTCAACTTTCTCCAATACAGAAGGTGGCCATTAAGAGTTGTTCAAAGACAGTCATTAAAGAAAATGCAAAGTCCTACCACCCCTCACACACGGAGAATGCCATTCTACATGTTTTTATACGTGGTGAATGCCATTAAACGTGTAATTTAAAACAGAGAATGGTCATTCTCATACATTTTAAGACTGGGAATGACCATTCTCCGTATAATTTAAAACGGAGAATGACATTCTCCGTGTTAAGTTACACGAAGAATAGTTATTCTTATACGTTTTAATACGGAGAATATCATTATCCGTATAATTTAACAAGGAGAATGACATTCTCTGTATTTTTATACACGAAGAATGACATTCTCCGTGTAATTTAACACGGAGAATGATATTCTCTGTTTTTATACACGGAGAATGCCATTAAACGTATAATTTAAAATAGAGAATGATGCGTTTTAATACTGTGAATGACCATTCTCCGTGTAATTTAAAACGGAGAATGACATTCTCCGTGTTAAATTACACGGAGAATAGTCATTCTTATGCGTTTTAACACGGAGAATATTATTATCCGTGTAATTTAACAAGGAGAATGACATTCTTCGTGTTTTTATACACGGAGAATGGCATTCTCCGTGTAATTCAGCACGAAGAATAATATTCTCCATTTTATACACGAAAAAGAGTCATTCTCATGCGTTTTAACACATAGAATTCCATTATCCATGTAATTTAACACGGAGAATGGAATCCTCCGTGTAATTTAAGACGGATAATGGTCATTCTCATGCATTTTAACGCATGAGAATGCCATTCTCCGTGTAATTTAACACGGAGGACGCCATTCTCCTTGTAATTTAACACGAAAAATGGCATTCTCCGTGCTATATTACACGAAGAATGGTTTTTTTCGTGTAATTTAACACGGATAATGAACATTTTCATGCGTTTTAACATAGAGCATGCCATTCTCCGTGTTAAAATTACGGAGAATGGCATCCTTCGTGTAATTTAGCACGAAGAATGAACATTCTCATGCGTTTTAACACTGAGAATGGCATCCTCCGTGTAATTTAACACGGAGAATGACATTCTTGAATTGAATTACACGGAGAATGACATTCTTCGTGTAATTTAACACGAAAAATGAACATTCTCATGCGTTTTAACACGAAGAATGCCATTCTCCGTGTTTTTATACATAATCATGAACATAACTTAAAGTTATGCCTTCTTTTTGCACTTCTTGTTGCTTAGCATCGTTTCCCTTTTCCTTATGTGCAACTTTCTTAGTTATCCGTTTATGTGGTTTTTCGTTATTCCTTTTTGGATTTTTTGCAACTGTCTTCATTTTCTCCACAACTGGTATTTCTTCTCTAACTGGTAATGCTGTCGGTGATGCCGACATGGTGTGAAGATTGCGAATGGAGAGGAAGGTTTGAAGATTTTGGAGGAAAAAAACCTAGATTTGAAACTGAGCGGCATATGGAAGAAGAGGAAGAATCGAAATGTTTTTTTGAAGAGTAGGATTCGGGGGTGTTTTAATAAATTAGAAGGGCAAAAAGGTCATTCAGAACCCGCTTTATATATTCATCGTTAATTCTGTGCACATGATGAAATGTTATTTTGCGGTGGGTTTTACAGAAAACTTTTACAATTTTTGGGTATTTCATAAATTTTCCCAATATTAAAACTACATTAATTAAATTCTAAACCCTTTATTAAGGGCAAGGAGAGGGCCATCATGCGCTATCTATTTAATTTCTTATAAGACCCTAATCATTGTTATCTCTACTAATGAATCCTAATAACCAACTCAAAAAAAACGGATGGGGGTTAGATTGCTGGTCAGAACTAAAAATCCTAATTCCAAATGAGAAAGAAGAGAAAAGGGATACGAGCGAGAGAGACTCAAAGGGGCTCGGCGGAGTAGCGTCGGGACGGGTCTTCGTCGGGCGGAAGTGGCGAACCATGGTCGGTGGTGCTAGGTCATGGTGGACACAGGATGGGTCTCGGGCAGAGGACTGGCTCATGGAGCAAGCCGGACGTACCTCCTGTCCTCAGTCTTCCAAACCACTGACTATCTATCTTCCTTCCCATGAGAAGAGACCTAAAGGTGATAGTCAGGAACAAAGAGAGCTCATCTCTTCTGAGCCGCTTGTAATCGATCTTCGTCGTAAGAAGCTCCCTCCTCCTTTTCGTTCTTCTTCTCCCCCTCTTGTCATCAATCTGACTAAGCCTGCTAAGGCTAAAGTCCCAGTTGTAAATGATGGTGTAAAAATCAATAAAGCATCTCCTTTGTAGTATACTGATGTCTTTTATTATACTCAGTGTTATCTGGATATGATAGATAGCTTTAAACCACTTACAATAGAAGTCGTATCATCTCGACGAAATATGGTATCACTGGATTTAATACAAGAGTCGTACTTCTTAATACCGTCTCGAAAGAAAGATGAAAAGCCTATATTCTTCAACAAAAGAGAAGAACCAAAAATCATGCTCTATAATGATAATAGAGATGATACAGGAAGGCTACAATTACGACTCTATAGTCCACAATCTAAAGCCATCATCCGTAAAATGGGCTATGATTTTAGAACAGGTCTCAACAATGGTAAAGGAAGACGAACCCCTCTTCGTATTGTTGTTCCAAAAGGAAAATCACAACAATACCACAATAAAACGAAATGAGGACTAGGTTATACGTCACCACTTCCAACTCCAGAACCTTCTGAATCGGATGAAGATGAACGTTCAAACTCTTCTGATTTTATCTCATGGGATTCTGATACCAGCATCGGTCATGTTCATAAGGTGATAGTATCTACTAACACCGTGTCTACCGAATTCTAAGAAGATGATGAAAGTGACATTGAAGAAGCTACTGAAATGGACCCTTGGACACAAAGAATGGACAATCAGTGGGAACTTTGTTTCGAACAACGAGAACCACCTATTGAGGATCAACTGGTCCAAATTGATATTGGAGAGAAAGGCGTATCACGACCAATCTTCATTAGCAAAAATCTCCCAAAGTATGATAAACAAGAATTAATTCACCTTATTCGTGAATACATTGATGTCTTCGCCTGGAGTTACGAAGATATGCCGGGATTAGATCCTCAAATTGTAACTCACAAGCTTAACATTTTACCGAATACCAAATCGGTCAAACAACAACGACGATTCAAGCCTAAAATGATGGATGCAATTGATGATAAAGTCAAAAAGCTTATAGCTTACGGTTTTATCAGAGATGAACAACATCCTGACTGGGTAGCCAACGTCGTCCCAGTCCCGAAGAAGACCGAAAAGGTTCAAATTTGTATAGACTTTCGGGATCTCAATGATGCTTGCCCTAAAGACGAATTCCCTCTCCTAATTACGGATGTTATGATCGACAATACACGTGGATTCGAACAAATTTCTTTCATGGATGGGTTTTCTGGATATAATCAAATTCGGATGAATCCTGAAGATGAGAAACATACTTCATTTCGTACTCCTCGGGGTGTGTACTGTTATACGGTCATGCCGTTTGGTCTTAAGAACATAGGTGCAACTTACCAATGGGCTATGAGTACTATCTTTCGAGATCATTTACGAAAGACTGTCGAATGCTATGTTGACTATATTGCTGTCAAAAGTCGTCTCAAAGAAGATCACATTCAAGATTTAAGAATTATCTCCAATCTAATGTGCCAGCATCAACTCAAAATGAACCCCACCAAGTCTTTCTTGGGTGTCTCTAGTGGTAAGTTTCTCGGCTTCGTCATTACCTCTAAAGGTATACACGTTGATCCCGAGAATATCAAAGCCATTCAAGAGATGCGTCCTCCACGCAACCTAAAAGAGCTACGAGGATTCCAAGGTCGACTTGCGTACATCAGGCGGTTCATTTCGAATTTATCTAGACATTGCAGACCATTTACTCAATTAATAAAGAAAGGTGTATCTTTCGTTTGGACGAAAGAATGTTAACGAGCATTTAACGACATAAAACGGTATTTAATGAGTCCACCGGTCCTTGTACCACCGATTTCAGGAATACCCTTCTTAATATATGTTCGGGCAATGGATCATTCATTGGGAGCATTGCTAGCTCAGAAAAACAAGAAAGGTTATGAACAAGCCATCTACTATCTTAGCCGAACAATGATTGGAGCCGAACATCGCTATAGCCCAGTGGAGAAGGAATGTTTAGCCTTAATGTTTGCTGTTCAGAAGACAAGATATTACATCATAGGCCAAACTATTCATGTCATATTCGGGGTCAATCCTCTTCGAGTTTTAATGAAGAAGCCAAGTACACTCAATTCTAGGCTTGCCACATGGGCCATATTATTAGCACAATATGATATGGTTTATGTTCCTCAAAAGTCTGTGAAAGGCCAAGCACTTCTCGACTTTTTAGCAGCTCATCCTGTTCCTGAAACATCAAAACTCTATGATGAGATTCCGGACGAAACTTTGGAATCAAATACGATTTCAAAAGAATTTTCTACTTTGTGGTTGTTCTTTGATGGAGCTTCTAGAATTGTACCTGGAGGTACTCTTATTGCGGGAGTGGAAATTGTTCTCGTTTCACCCGAGGGATTAACTATTCAAAGGGCCTATTCTTTAGACGAATCATGCTCTAACAATGTGGCAGAATACAATACCTTGCTCATTGGACTCCAATTGGCTAAACAACTGGATATTGAATATCTCGAAGTATATGGCGACTCTAAGCTGATTGTTAATCAGGTCAGAGGCATATATGAAGTCCGACATCAAGATTTGGTACCATACCATAAAGCAGCAACTAGGATAGCTTCTTCATTTAAAGGATTCTTCATCGAATATGTACGTCAGGCATGCAATACAGAAGCTGATGCCTTAGCAAACCTAGCTGCAGTATTGGCAGTTCCAGTCAAAAGGCTACAGATGGTTGTTATCTCTAATAGAGAATTATTCTGTCTTGAAAACAACCACAACATTGAATTCAGTAAACTAACTGAAGTCAATATCCTTAGTGATGATTGGAGAGTACCTTTCATTGATTTTGCAGTGCATAAAATTTTGCCAGAAGATCCCAAAGAAGCTACAAGTATCCGTCGTCAATCACTTCGATTCTATTATAATCATACTACTAAGACACTATATCAAAGAACTTTTGATGGATTACTCTTGAGGTGTCTCGCTGGTGATGAAGCAAAGCAGATATTACGTGAAGCTCATGATGGCGTTTGTGGAGTACATCAACCTGGTCCTAAACTACAGGATCGTATCCGACGTATGGGCTACTAGTGGCCCTTTATGGTATCAGATGCTATTGATTATGCAAGAAAATGCCATGCATGTCAAATTCATGCAGATTTCATTTACCAACCATCGGAATTTCTTCATCCAACTGTAGCCTCATGGTCTTTTGAAGCTTGGGGCATGGATATAATTGGCCCTATCAATCCTCCTTTATCTAAAGGACATCGGTTCATCTTAGCTATAACTGATTATTTCTCCAAGTGGGCAGAAGCTATACCTTTGTCGGAAGTCAAGATAGTAGTGTTATCAACTTCATCAAACATCATGTGATATATAGATTTGGTGTCCCTCGCCGAATCATTCATGATAATGGGCCACAATTCATCAGCCAAAACTTTAATAGGTTCTGTGATGACAAAAAAATTAATAATGTCGCCTCTACAGCCTATAATCCTGCGGCTAACGGGTTGGTTAAAGCATTCAACAAGACCATTATTAAGCTTCTTAAAAAGTTTGTCTCTATTAACAAACGTAATTGGATTGATAAACTTGGAGAATGTCTATGGGCATATCGTACTACTGTCCGTAACCCCACAGGTTGCACACCTTTTTCTTTGGTATATGGATGTGAAGCTGTTCTATCTTTGGAAATTCAAATTCTATTATTGAGAATCGCCATTGCTAATGAGCTTACTACAGATAATAGTGATCATCTTCGGCTTCAGGAATTAGAGGCGCTCGACGAGAAAAGGTTATTAGCTCAACAGCATATCAAACTTTATCAAGCCCAGATTTCAAAAGCTTTCAATCGCAAAGTCAGAGTACGAACATTTCAGGGAGGCAAGTTGGTTCTTACAGTCAGACGTCCTATGACTATGACACATATGAGCAAATACAAGTTCGAGGTAAAATGGAAAGGACCGTATGTGATAAATAAAGTCTTCTCTAATGGAGCCTATCAATTAACATATATGGATGGCAGAGTTGCTATGATGCCCATCAATGGCAAATTTCTCAAGAAATATTATGTATAAAGTCAAAATGTACTTTATTTTCAGAGACCCGATGTAATTAAAAGTTTATTTTTATTCAAAAGCAGAACGGAATTACATAATATTAAGGACGGGGAGGAGGCCCTGACCCTTCCAGATTAAATACAAAGTTCACCAACCGTTCAAACATCTTATTGTCTGAACACACCAAGAACTCACAAACAGCCATCCTCAATGCCTCTTCTTCGGCAGTTTTTCCAGGCTCCACTAACTTGGAGATCAAATCCTGTCCTGGTGCAGGAGGAACAGTTGAGCCTTCGTCCCTTTCTTTTTGAGAAAGCACTGGAGGCTCAGTAAGGGAAGTCTCGGTTTCTTCTTCAGTCTTCAGAGCTATCAAATCTTTGGAAGACATTTTTTTGCACAGAAAGAAAAGAGATTGACAATATTTATAGGAAGAACAACTAAGTATTTAGCCTTAAGAACTGATGCGACTTTTGAAAAAAGGCATAACTGTTTGTTCATTTCTAACGGTTCATTCATAACCGACTCTTCATCTTCCCTTCTTCAACCTACAAACAGGCGCACATCAGCATTGCGCCTACAAACAGGCGCACATCAGCAATACATAATGTGCCTACAAACAGGTGCATATCAGCATTAAGCACTGATCAAACAAATGTATAGTTAGCGCATATCAACAGTGTCTACAACATGTAGATCAATATTTGTCTCCAGAAGTGGTGCGAAAGAAGAATATTCATACTATTGATTCTTTGCCGAGACTTATCAATTTTTGAAGACACAGCATACAAGCAAATAATATCAGAATGAAGTGGCGCAAGTGATACCTTGAGAGAAGACATTTGTTTTGGGAGAGTATAAATAATTCTTTAATTTCTGGATGTCCTTTTTAAAAAGGTTAAAGATGAGGTGGGTGCGTCATTCTAGGATCCTATTTTGGGAAAGAACTAAAAATGGACATCTAAAACCGTGTAACGACTGCCACGTGTTCTTCAGAAGAAACAGTAAAATGAAAAATTAGCTAAAAGAATATGTCCATGAGCACCATTCGAAATCACAGCCACATAAAATCAGAAATTCTAGGTTTTATTGCATAAAGACGGGTGGACCCCTACAGTCAAAGGCATAAAAATAAAAAGTTATTCTGCCTAAAACATTATTTTTTTGTCCTTGCCTTCATCAGTCTGACGAAGGGCGACGCCCAATTCTTGCATGGTGTGGATCCCCGAGTGGCACATCAGGTTAAGAAATCCCTCTGAATTGACGTGTTCCTCAGAGGATGATCTGCCACTCGAGCGATTGAAGACTGACGGGGTTAAACCGAAATAGTTCAAAAAGTTCACTGCCCTCAAAGCTGGGTCAGCCTCCAACAAAAAAGTTGTAGGCTCAACATCATGTCCTGCTTGAGAAAACTTGATTGTGGTGTCAGCATTGGTCTCCATATCTTTCTTCTTGGGGGCCATTGAAGAACAGAATTAAAGAACAAAGCACAAAGAGCAACTACTAAATATATATATATATCAACAAGTTGACTCTTCGTATTCCTCATGGGAAACTGAAAGTAATCAATGAAACTCCGGAAGATAAAGAGAGGATTGAGTATTTTCGAGAAAGGTATTTAATCATGATGACCGAGCATTGACCGGCGCAACTTGACTTAGTCAGAACTTTTCTGAATTCAAAGTATTCCAAAACTTTGAAATGTTTTAAGGTTTAAAAACTTTGAAGGGGGTCTT
>JANAVB010013000.1:14990538-15053038 GCA_029216955.1 Iris pallida
ACAATTTTAATCCAAATAGATAAACATCTCCTACAGTAAAGAAATCTTTCCCAACCCAGCATGTATAATAGGGAAAACCTAACCAACATCCCACAACAAGATAGGAAGGAGAATCCAAGCACAATTTATACAAGAAATCTAAACCAAAATGCATGCATCACAAATAATTCCAACAGCAGCTAGGTAACCCAAAATCGAAAATGATCCAACAGCAAGTAAAGAACCGAACATGATCTAAAGATCATTCCCGCTTCACAAACAAAGACAATCGTAGGATCGTCAAGCCAAAATCGAATCCAACACGTATCAGTCGATCGAAACCTTTTTATGTAGGGATCGAGATCCAACAACATCATCGACAAACAAAATAAATCCAAAAACTGAAATCAATCAAGAGTTTAGAATTTATACCCCAGAATTTAGTGTCGGAATCCGAAGGGAGCCTTTGACTCGGCTCGCAGGCACGCACAACGCCTCGGGTTACGCTGCAACTATGGAGAGACTACATCATCGACACGAAGGTATCCTTACATTCGTATCCAGTATCGACTCGTACAAACACGAGCGTATCTGCACCCAGAATGAACAACACAACAGTACCAACATACAAACTACGACCAACGACAAGAAACGAAATAAGATATATAAGATGTCTCAGATAAGGATCAATCATCATCTGCTGTACTAGCGTGCCATAACACGTATAGGACACGTCCCGATACGGAGCCAGTGTATCCGATACGATCTGCAATGCTTTGGTTCATTTGGTCGAACGACCATCACCAAGAGTATCAGAGTACTCTAATAAAAACCGAAACTGACAAATAACGTAAAACATCTAGGCATGGCATAGTAGACGTAGTCCCAAAATCAACGACGCATGTATGCTAATGGAGATGTCAATCCCGAAATAGAAATACTTCCAACTAATATATACCCGCATGTGATTTATATCGAAAAGCTCCCAACAAAAATACCCACATTACCAAGTTAAACCCATCATGCATTATAGATACCCAACCAACAATTTTAATCCAAATAGCAAAACATCTCCTACAGCAAAGATATCTTTCCCAACCCAACATGTATAATTAGGAAAACCTAAACCAATATCCCACAGCAAGTATAGGAAGGAGAACCCAAGCAACAATTTATACAAGAAACCCAAACCAACAATACATGCATCATAAATAATTCCAACAGCAGCTAGGTAACCCGAAACCGCAAATGATCCAACAACAAGTAAAGAACCGAACATGATCTAAAGATCATTCGTGCTTCACAAACAAAGACAATCGTAGGATTGTCAAGCCAAAATCGAAGCCAACACGTATCAGTCGATCGAAACCTTTTTTATGTAGGGATCGAGATCCAACAACATCATCGACAAACAAAATAAACCCAAAAACTGAAATCAATCAAGAGTTTAGAATTTATAGCCCAGAATTTAGTGTCAGAATCCGAAGGGAGGCTTCGGACTCGGCTCACAGGCACGCACAGCACCTCGCCGGGTCGCGGCTGCAACTGTGGAGAGGCTACATCATCGACACGAAGGTATCCTCACATCCGTGTCCAGTATCGACTCGTACAAACACGAGCGTATCTGCACCCAGAATGAACAACCCAACAGTACCAACATACAAACTACGATCAATGACAAGAAACGAAATAAGATATATAAGATGTCTCAGATAAGGATCAATCATCATCTGCTGTACTAGCGTGCCATAACACGTATAGGACACATCCCGACACGGAGCCAGTGTATTAGATACGATCTGCAATGCTTTGGTTCATTTGGTCGGACGACCATCACCAAGAGTATCAGAGTACTCTAGTAAAAACTAAAACCGACAAATAACGTAAAACATCCAGGCATGGCATAGTGGACGTAGTCCCAAAATTAATGACGCATGCATGCTAATGGAGATGTCAATCCCGAAATAGAAATACTCCCAACTAATATATACTCGTATGTGATTTATATCGAAAAGCTCCCAACAAAAATATCCACAGTACCAAGTTAAACCCATCATACATAATAGATACCCAACCAACAATTTTAATCCAAATAGCAAAACATCTCCTACAGCAAAGAAATCTTTTCCAACCCAACATGTATAATAAGGAAAACCTAAACCAACATCCCACAGCAAGTATAGGAAGGAGAACCCAAGCAACAATTTATACAAGAAACCCAAACCAACAATACATGTATCACAAATAATTCCAACAGCAACTAGGTAACCCGAAACCGAAAATGATCCAACAGCAAGTAAAGAACCGAACATGATCTAAAGATCATTCGCGCTTCACAAACAAATACAATCGTAGGATCGTCAAGCCAAAATTGAACCCAACACGTATCAGTCGATCGAAACCCTTTTATGTAGGGATCGAGATCCAACAACATCATCGACAAACAAAATAAACCCAGAAACTGAAATCAATCAAGAGTTTAGAATTTATACCCCAGAATTTAGTATCAGAATCCGAAGGGAGGCTTCGGACTCGGCTCGCAGGCACGCACAATACCTCGCCGGGTCGCAGTTGTAATTGTGGAGAGGCTTCGGACTCGGCTCCCCAAATGCAATTACACTCCCTTGAACAAGAACAAACAAAAAAAATCAAAGAACCCAAGCATTTGGTACTTACAATTATTTTATCGAACATGAAGCGCACATAGAACAATTCCCAATAAAATCTTTTTTTAGGGAAAAAAAATCCAAATCAAAATCACTCACTTAATCAAGAGAAGTCAACGATGATGCAGCCCTTTTCCGATCATCGTCGACGTGGATGGAGACGTCGGGAAACCCTAAAAGAACCCTAATTTTGGAGAGATGGATGCATGTATGGTTGTCAAAAATTAGAAGATTTTACTAAAATCATGTCGAGGCAGAATTTAGGCATAAAATATGCAATGATCGAGATTTTAGGACAAACCGGTGGTGAAGGCTACGCCGGTGACAACCTTTCCTCTGCGGTGTAGTCTGTAACCGAGGGAGGCGAGGAACGGGCTGAGGAAAGTTGGGGAGAAGGAAGCGAGTTGAGGGAGTTGGGGAGCGGGGAGTGGGCTGAGGAAAGTTGGGGAACGGGAGAAGAAGGAGAAGGAGAAAGAGAGAGGGTTTAGAACATTTTTAAGTGTGGAAGAATTGCGGGGGAGTCGAGATTTTGACTTAAATTTTTGTGCTTTTTTATAACGCTCGTATCACTGAAGCACTATCAATAACGTTTTTAATGTAAACTATCATAGATTCTAGTCTTGCTGAACTTTGATGACGCTTCCACATCAGCCGTCATAAAAACCACTTATCAAACGTCATTAATAGGTCTTTTTGTTGTAGTGTGAACATACAAGGTTGGGTATTAACTTGGGTGGAAAACATTAATAAGAATACAGGACAGAAATTACATTGACTGCAAGACTCTCTAAGCTAGGGACATGGGCGATACGGTATGGGTCAAGATACTTAACATATAGGGAGTAGATGTTTGAATGAAATAATTTATGGAAAGGGTTTGTATGGTCTGCATCATATCATACTGTCTGAAAAATAAGGGATGGTTTGATATGAATTCAAGGACTGAACAGTTACAATGGTCTGATACTCACTAAGGAGCTACATATAGGGACTGACCCATATTACTCAAGAATTGAACCTTGAGTGCAAATTCTTACTGATACAACATAGTTGGCTAAAATGTAGTAACTAACCGAGCCCCTCTCATATGGTTGCTACTGAACCATATAAACTTCTCAACCCCAACCTAATTCCCTTTATTCATACAACCCTCCTTCTTCGACTGATACCCATATTATGTTGAACCAACTGATACATACTCCACAACTGATACTCAAGTTAATGAAGGTTTGGACATTAAAAGGATGCATGAATAGATATACTGGATGATACACAATAACTTATACTCATGACTGATACACCTAGTATCGAAGTCCCCTTTCCCTGTATTCCTTTTGATACCCCTCACTAATCCTTATCTATGATCCATGATTCACAAAAGGAAGGGACAGAACATGATCAAAATAACTGAATAGAAATGTGACCAAGGATATAGCAATGTATTAGGGGAAATCAATGGACTGCATATGGTTACAAATGGACTAAACTTAGTAATTAGGACTGGTCATCATATATGTAGTGAATGAGCTCAATTCCTGTGGACTGAACCAAGGCTCTTCTAACTGCTACTCTCCCTTATTTAACTCTCATACAAGCTAACCCTCTAATACTTGCTGCTAATATACTGATTGAAGGCTCATCTCGAGCTCCCTCCTCAAGTCTGATACTATATTCAAGTCAGTGAAAGAATGCTATAATACATAACAGGACAAGTGTGCAGAGCAATACAACAATGGAGATAGGGCTGATGTTGAACAATTGAACAAGGGTGACTGGATATTAGGAATGGAAAATACAATGAAAAGGGGGACAGGTATAATAAGTGGTAGGTGACTGCAAAGTAATATGATGACTGATCATCAACTGGGATGGATATGACAATGCTAAATGGACTAACACAATCCCCAAGTCCAAATTGATCTACCAAATCTATCCAAAACCATAAGTTAACATCCTACAATGCTAATACATAATATAAAAAATATAGAAACCTAATTAAAATTAAAATTTAACCATTAATTGCCCTAAGAGTCATTTCATCGAACACTTGTTGTGCGTATCCGATACTCTCGTGATACGTACTCCAAATAGATCCGAACTTGACCCAATCCTTCCTAATGCAAGGGGACCCTAAATGAATGCATCTACATTAAAGAATGAAAAAATAGAGGGTTTAGAGGGCTCTTACCAATTGGGAGTTGGAATTCCAATGAAAAATCTATAGATCTTGACTTCTACCAAGCTTCCATTGTCAAATTGCTCCAAATACTCCCAAGCTAGGCAATAAAGGCCTCCTCTCTTAAAAGGGAAGAGTTTGCAATTCATTTGAGAGAATTTAGACTCAATTTGGATGATAGAGACAATTTAGGAAAGAAAACAAATTTGGGTTAGGCTTTGTAATGACAGGGGGAAGAAGGAGGTAATGTAGGCTATAAATAGGAATGACAGGCTCCTTGTAGGCAGCCATGATGGTTTGGCTAGGGCTTCTTTTGGGTGAAATGTCTAAAAGCCTTCCTAAGTTGTTATTTCAAACCTTTTAGAGAAAAGGCCCAATGTGGCTTATGGTTTAAGTCAATTAGTAGACTCTATATGATATTCTAGCTAGATTTGGGTCTAACAAACATGTCTAATCTCACTAACTAAGTTTCTATGGTCATGGGTAACATCTAAATAATGTAGTTCTAAGGTTTCAACAATTAATGACACTAACACAAATCATTAATTAAATAGTATTAAAAATAATCAAAAAATTTACAAATTACCAAAATATTCTCATTCTAGAATATAGTAGTGACAAAAGCTGCGCCTGTTCACCTTAAGCCATCTGGATGAACTGAACCGTCAAAGAGATGATCTTATCCATACCCGTAATGCAGAGACGGAATGCCATAGCTTATCGATGCAACCACTAACGCCAGAATTCATGAGGAATTTGGCGAGAGAGAGGGTTCTAGTTACTCGAGTGGAGCGCACCGAAGCTTTAAAGAAGACGATTCTTGATCTGAGTACTCTGCCTTCCTAATGCAAATGTAATAATCTTTTTGAACATTTTTTATCAAATTTTTAAACAATGTAATAGTTTATGTTTTTGAGATTGAGATTGAAATGAAATGAAAAGGTTGTTTTTTTGTGATTCTATTACTTTATGTATCTGTTTGAGACACAAGCAATAGATAGAAGTACAGAAGTACATCCAAAGGTGCTGGACGTGACGTATTTCTTGAAAATAGAATCACTAATTATATTTGTTCAGAGGTCCTGGACGTGACAGATTATAGCTTGATATGATGTTATTTTTGGGACGAAGTTATCAGATGTAATGTGGACATAATAAATCGTTGATACAGACAATGGAATTCAGAGGTAGTGTGGACGTAAGTTCCTATATCTGTTGATTATCCTTAAACGAACTAGGCCTCAAGAATAAAAAATGGCTGGATTTCAAAAAATGACATTGTGATGACATGTTGTAGTGGATGTTATGTGTTAATCTTTTATGAATGTACCATAAGATCCGGGTTAGACCCCACTTGGGATTTTTGAGGACTTATTATCTATAGATTTATTTATGAAAGAGTGAATAAAAGATAATAATTCAAAGATTTATATATGTATAATATTTTGCTAAAAAATAGAATACATATTTTCAAACATAATATTTAATCAAAAATTTGCCAATGATACGCATCATAGCTATTTGACCTTCCATCCGTGTCAGCTGGTAATCTCTGTTAGAGAAGACTTTCCTTATGACGTGGGGACCCTCCCACTTTAACTTGAACTTGCCTTTACTCATGTGCGTCATAGTCATAGGACGTCTAACAGTAAGGACTAGTTTGCCTTTTTGAAAGGTTCATACTTTAACTCTGCGGTTGAAGGCTTTCGAGATACGGCTTGGTATAACTCAATATGCTATTGAGCCAACAGCCGCTTCTCATTGAGTGTTTCAAGCTCTTGAAGTCGAAGATGATCGTTATTTTCCACTGTTAGTTCATTGGCAATAGCTATCCTCAGGGATGGAATTTAAATCTCAAATGGTTAGATAGCTTCGCACCCGTTTACCAGAGAGAAGGGTGTACAGCCAGTTGGGGTACGTAAAATAATATGATACGTCCATAGGCATTCTCCAAGATTTTTGCACCAGTTGTATTTATTGGCAGAAACAAACTTCTTGAGAAGCTTGATAATTGACTTGTTGAATGCTTCTGCTAAACCTTTGGCTGCGGGATTATAAGTTGTAGACATAATGTTGTTGATTCAAGTATCATTACAAATTCGAGTGAATGCTTGACTCAAGAACTGAGGTTCATAGTCATGAATGATTCTTCAAAAAACTCTGAATCGATAAATCACATGATGCTTGACAAAGTTGATGACACTGCTTGTCTAGACTTCAGCAAGGGAAATTGCTTCTGCCTATTTCGAGAAATAATCGATCATAGCCAGGATGAATCGATGTCCTCGAGATGATGGTGGATTGATAGGTCCAATGAAATCCATGCCCCAAGATTTCAAGGGCTACGATGCTGCAGTTGGATGTAAGAATTCTGACGGTTGGAGCATGAAATCTGCCAAGCCCTATATTTTCTTACATATCTAATTGCTTCTGCCACCATAGTGGGCCAATAGTATCCCATGCATTTAATACAGTCGTGTAGCTTAGGACTAGGCTGATGTGCACCACACCATCGTGAGCTTTACGTAATATCTATTTTGCTTCATCACCTGCGAGGTAATACAGGAGCATGCCATCAAAAGATCGACGATAGAGTGTCTTGGATAATTGATTGTAATATAATCGGAGCGACTGACGACGAATTGTGGTTACTTCTTTAGGGTCTTCTGGCAAGATGTTATATACTGCAAAGTCTATGAAAGAAGAGTCCTCCAATCTTTACTGATAGTACAAATCTCGTCCGCATTACCGAATTTAATATTTAAATTATTCTCGACACAAAATAATTTTTGGTTGGGGATGACGATTAATTGTTGCCATTTCACAGGAACAGCTAGTACTACTGCTAGATTAACGAATGCATCGGCTTCTGTATTGCACGCTCGACATACATGTTCAATAAAGAAATCTTTGAATGATATAGCAAGTTTAACTGCTGCTTCTTAGTAGGGGATGAGATCTTGGTGCCGGACCTCATACATACATCTAACCTAATTGACGATCAGTTTAGAGTTCCCGTATACTTTAAAATAGTTAATATCCAGCTACTTAGATAACTAAAAACTGATGAACAAAGCATTGTCTTTGGTAACATTGTCAGAACATGGCTCATCCAGAGAATAGACTATTTGCATGGTTAACCCTTCTAGGGATACAAGGACACTCCATACTCAGTGATGATGATACCGTTAGGTCCGATTCTAGATGCACCATCAAAGAACAGACGCCAAGCAAGTACTCCTTCTGAAGTCGTGTTAGACTCTAGAGTTTCATCATAGAGTTTTGCAGTTTCAGGAACTGGATAAGCAGCCAAGAAGTCAGCTAAGGCTTGACTCTTGATAGATTTTTGCTGGACATAGACCATATCATACTGTGCTAACAGCATCACCCATGTAGCAAGTCTAGAATTGAGTGTACTAGGCTTTTTCATCAGTACTCGCAGAAGATTGACTCTGGAGATGACATGGATGGTTTTGCTTATGATGTAATGACGCATCTTCTGGACGGCAAACATCAAGGCTAAGGACTTTTTTCTACCGGACTGTATCGGTATTCAGCCGACTGAGTTAGTAGATTGCTTACTCATAACCTTCATTGTTCTTATAGGCTATGAGGGCATCGAAAGAATGATCCATTGCTTGAACTTACATCAAGAAGGGTATTCCTGTGATTAGAGGAACCAAAACTGGAGGGTTCATTAAGTACCATTTGATGTCTTCAAATGCGTGATGGCATTCATCAGGCCAAACGAAAGATTCACCATTCTCCATTAATTGAGAGAACAGCCTACAGCGTCCAAAAAGATTTAAGATGAATCTCCTGATATAGGCAAGTCATACTTGGAATCCTTGTAACCCTTTTAGATAGCGTGGAGGATGCATCTCTTGAATGGCTTTGACTCTATCAGGGTCAACGTGTATACCCTTAGAGGTAATAACGAATCCAAGAAATTTGCCATTAGAGCCACCCAGGAATGACTTGGTGGAATTCATCTTGAGTTAATGTTGATGCATTAGATCGAAGATAGTCTTCAAGTCTTGGATGTGATCTTCCTTTAAACGACTCTTGACAACAATGTCGTCGACATAGCATTCGACTGTCTTCCATAAATATTTACGAAAAATAGTGATCATAGCCCGCTGATAAATGGCACCAGCATTCGTAAGACCGAACGACATGACTGTATAGCAGTGAACTCCCAGAGGATTGCAAAAGGATGTATGCTTTTCATCTTTATGATTCATCTTGATCTGATTATAACAAGCGAATCTGTCCATAAAAGACATTCATTTGAAGTCGTAGGTGTTGTCGATCATGACATCGGTAGTTGAAAGAGGAAACTTGTCTTTGGGACAAGCTATGTTGAGGTCTCTGAAGTCGATACAGAATTGAACTTTTCATGTATTTTTCATAACCGGGGCGACATTAGCTACCCAGTCGGGATGTTGTTCCACCCTAACAAAGTCGCAGGCGATAAGCTTTTTGATTTCAGCTTCTATAGAATCCATCATATCTGGTCAGAATTGTCGCTATTGCTGTTTAACGGGATTGGCATTTGGCAAAATGTTGAGCCTATGAGTAGCAATTTGAGAATATAGTCCCAGCATATCTTCATAACTCCAAGCAAGTACGTCAATACACTCTTTAATAAGCTAGATCAAGTCTTGTTTGTCTGCCTCATGGAGGATCTTGCTGGTGAAGATTGGCCTTGGAGAAGCTTCGTCTCCAATCAATCTGGATTAGCCCGTCCTCAGTGGATGGTTCACGATGTTCGAAGCAAAGTTATTGAGTATCCATCTTTTGTGCCCAAGACTCATTCTTGTAAGTCTCGATAAAGCTATCATCGTCTTCTAGACATTCAGTCGTCATCATATTGAAAGATAGAGTCAGTCGATAGACATCTTCTATACTGGTGTTTGAGTCCCATAAAGAAGAATCGAAGGAGTGAGATCCTATCCCTTCGTCTGATTCAGATCTGTTCGGGGTTGTGATCGACGTAGTATAGCCTAACCCATGTCTAACCTCGTTGTAATATTGTGATGACTTTTCTTTCAGGACAGGTAGTCGAATAGGAGTTCGTCTACCTTTACCTCCATTAGGTCCGTACCTGAAATTGTAAGCCATTTTTTGGATGATGTTCTTAGATTGTTGACTATAATGACGTAGTTATATTCGTCCATGGTCATCATTTTTAGAATCACTATCGAGTATAGTCTTTTGGTTATGTCCTTTACTGAAGAGAATTAGATGCTCATCATCAGTCCAAGTAGGAACTACGAAGAACAAATTTTGTACTGGTTTAAATGATATCTCATCCAAGAAAGGCTGAATTGCTCCTAGGTGAAAGGTTCAAAATTATCTAGAATTCCTAAGTAACGTTGTGCGTAAAAAATGACATCAGTATACTGCGAAGGAGACATTTTTTATTGATATCTTTCACTGCTTCAACAGTTACAACAACATTTTCCACCTTGGCTGAAGACATTGCCAAGTCGATGATAAGAGGAGGAGAAAGAGAAGTAGTAGGCTTGTTACGATAAAGCTCAATAACAAGAGGCTCAGAAGAGGTGAGCTCCCTTTGCTCCACTTTCTTGATAGAAGGGACGAGATTGATGGTTAGCATCTGAGAAGATGAAGGACGAGAAGGGCGTCCTTTAACTGGAATCACCAAGACTTCACCTGGGTCGTCTTTCTGGTCTTCCTCCGTATCCATAGCCAACACGACCTTTATGTACTCTTCTTTGTACATTTTGGAGTCTGTATAATAGGCTTCGACACCTCAAAATGATTGAGGTCAGCAACTTCTTTCTTGATTTCTCTGTTGTCATCCACGTACTTAAAGTACTAGTAGCGAGTAGATGGCACAATATTATGTTCATGCAACCACGAATTTCCTAATTGTATGTTAGAGGAGACGTGATTGTCAATCACATAACAGGTGGCTTTCTTCCGGAGATCGCCAATTTGGACAATCAGGCAAATCTTTTCCAATGGTTTACTCTTTCCAGAATTGAACCTGAGAATAGTTGTCACTATCACTGAGAGGCTATGGACTGGAATCTTCAGAGAATCCAGCAAAGTTTTTGGAATTATATTGAGTAAAGACCCGGGATTAACAAGAATGTGATCTACCTACATTGTGTCAATATACCCAGTCAAGTAAAGAGGTCGGTCGTACCGATTGTCTTCTAGCAGCATGTCATCTTGGGTGAAGGTGATGTTTGGCATTATTTCCATCAGACT
Source organism: Iris pallida (assembly GCA_029216955.1). Classification (NCBI taxonomy): domain Eukaryota; kingdom Viridiplantae; phylum Streptophyta; class Magnoliopsida; order Asparagales; family Iridaceae; genus Iris; species Iris pallida. The sequence continues at coordinate 15,001,603 of JANAVB010013000.1, forward strand.
ATGACATTGAGGGCATTCCACAGGCTCTTCATCTGACTTCTTAAGGTGTGCAAGACAAGCATCGGCTTGCATCAAAGCTTCGCTTATTGTTTCTCGAGTTTCTTTAGAGAGACGAAGGAGCTCGAATATTGATAGTCTTCCCAAAGTATTGGGTAATTGAGCCAGTATGTCAAGTTATATGGCTTTTGAAAACCTTGCAGTAGAGTATTCTTCAGGTTCTTATCAAATCAAATATGCTATTTGACTTTATCAGCTGCTGTCATTATAGAAGGACCCAAATTAGCTGGTAGAGCTGATGTTGGAAGAGCATCAGGAGGAGGAGGATTGACAACTTCATTCTCTTGACCATCTGGGTAGTCTCTGAGGTAGAGTCTTCCGGATCTAGTACCGGTCAAGACTTCTTCTTCTGAAGCAGATGAGAGAGAAACCATGTTACAGGCCTTCACTCGTGCCCTACCTTTGGAGGACTTCTTTTTTTGATGAGGGAACATGTGATCTATCCCAAATCTAAGGCCAACCCAAGACATGTTATCTTGAAGTTGTAAAGAGAGAGGCATCGAAGATCCCTTTCCATTATTCAAACACGATGCTTTCTGAAAATTATATCCCATTTTTATCATCAGCTCACGAGATTGCTGACTGTATCGATGGAATTCAGGTTGGTAGTTGACTTCTGACGTCTGGAGAGCAGTCTCTGAAGAAAAAGATGTGGATCCTACCGGAATAAAAGTAGCTTTCAAAGAAGAAACACGGCCATCAAGTGAGGAGTGCTCACTCGAAGTCATATTGCATGATTTGTACTTGGCCGACTTTTTTGACTTGCCAGAAGAGACAGTTGCTTTATGTTCGAATTCGGCGACGAGGTCGGGATAAACCCATATGATTTTGCCTTTGGCTGTTGATAGTGGCACTAAACTGTTACTTCATTCTGGCAGGTGGTTGACAATCTCCATAGTTACCTTAGGTATCGGGATAACACCATCAGGGACTAGCTGAGGAGCAAAGTCTCCAAATTGTAGAGAGGCGACATTGGCTGTCACCGTCTTCTCGTCTTTTCGGAGAGTAATTTCTTTGGCGTTGACTAGCTCTTAGATCTTTCCTTTACCCAAAAACCTGTGATACATGCAATACTTAGGATTGTCAGTCTTACCTACTTCGTCTGGCCGTTTGATCTCCGGTAGTTTAAGCTTATTGCTTTTGATCAAGCAATCGAAGATGCTCATGACGTCGTCATTGTCGAAGAAATACTCTTCCTTGGGTCATGGTGATGTCCTCTGTGGAGGTGTTGTTATCGTAGGTGCTGGCTGACCTGCATTGATGGCTAAAGCTTCTTTGTCTTGATGACTGTTTTGGTGACTACCGCTACTGGTAACAGATTGCTTATCTTTATTGAGATTTGGCATCAGGATGCCTAGTTGCTTAAATTTTTCAGCACTGTCGTCAGCTATTCTGGCACATATAATGAAGGAACCCCAATCTTGAAACTGTATAGGTCCTGTCCACATGCTGACTATAGGTAACAAGTTTGATTTGTAAGTATATATAGTCAATGCATTCGACCTAGAGGCATTTTCAGTACCTCTTGTCGGAAGCACTCGATGAAACGTTCGGCTATCTCATTGGGCTTCTGTTTGAATTTTGTAAGGGAGGATATAGTCATGTTGTGGGTCCCTTCATAGAATTGTTCTAGGAACATTTGTTTTAATGCTGCGAAGGATGTTATGCAACCATCTGGTAAGCTTTGATACCAGTCATAGGCAACACCCGCTAAGCATCCGACGAAAACTCTAGTAAGTAGAGCATCGTTCTATTGGAGATAATCAGTCATTATCTCGAAGAGATTGATATACTGACTCGACAATGTGCTGTCGTCGAATAGCATTATGGTCGACGACTTATATTTTGGTGGGATGGGACTTCCTTCCACTCTGCAGGGTAGGGTTGTTTGATCCCTAACTTTTACAATCCCCTATTTTACTTAAAAGCTTCAAACTGATTTCATAGAAGCTTGACTGCTTAGAGAGGGACTTTCTTTTTTGAGGAGCAGTAGATTGATTTGAAGGATTAGGATGTGGATCCATATGGTAAGTACCACCCCCAGTACTAGAGTGACATGGAGTAGCCTATACTTGAAGGTATAAAACCTTCGGGACGGTAATATTTAGCGGAGGCTGTACTCTAGGGCCAGTTGATAGGCACAGAACCCGTTGCATGTTCTTGAGTTGGAACTGGGTTCACAACTGGTGGAACATCATGTCGTGTCATGATTACTGCACACATTCTTATAACCATGTCAACCATGGCCTTCAGATTATCCTCCAAGGCAGCGATTCTTTGTGCTTGGCTAGCAGAACTAGAAGTGTCTTGCTCTTCGTTTGTCACGTAAGCAGACACTTATTTCGATATGGAGGATGAGCTAGTAGATAGGATAGTCCGATCAAAGTCTTCGCCGTCAGCATCAAAGTGTAGGAGACTGCTACCCCCGGGGTTGGAATCGGGAATATTCTTTGACCAAAAAAATCTCGGCTTCTTGATCGTGTGTTTTGGTAGACTCCTTCAGAGGAGTCAAGAGCTTGATTGCAGAATTGTTGGCTCGAAGGTCATGACGAATTATGCCTCGACGTTTTCCAACCCCAGTGCTACGAGATATCATATTGAAAGAAGCAAACAATAATTCATCTTCATCCACTAGGATCATATTGGAAGATTGGGAGTAATTCAAACAGTTAAACACAGACTGTTTTGCTGGCTTATAGCAGCACTTGACATCAACTTCATGCAAATTACAGTGACGTTTGTTATATACAATCGCTGATGCATGAGACGAGTTATCTTCATCTATCAAGATAACATTTGGAGAGCGAGGGCAATTCAAGCGGTAGAACACAGACTGTTTGGATGTCTTATAGCAGTACTTGATTACTATCTCATGATACTAATTATAGTGATGTTCGTGGTGTGGAGTCATCGATGTATGAGATGACATCGTGGTCTTTCGCTTTTATATAATGAGTTCGCAGAGATCGGGTACAGTAGAAGGAAAAGAAGAATGAGGCAGACTATGTCGGATTACATTAGGATTATGATGCCTATTCCTAAACTTTTGTGTTCCCTGCGTGTACAGGGCAGTTTTGAGCTCATTGGCATAGGTGAGTGGGTTCTAGCTCTTAGAAGTAGTCATTATGCCCGAACTGGTAGTTGGCGCAGACAGCATCAAGATCTTTTGGCATGCCATATGACTTGATTGAAGAAGTTATATTCTGCATCTATTAAGATAGCGTACATATTAGTGCCTGGAGCTACTTAGTTGTCGGTCTGTGACACCTTGAGTCTTCCATGTTCTGTTTTTGATATTTGTAGAGTGGGAAGATTACGGCACTGGCCTGATTGGCACAAAGCAGCCTGGCACAAATTAGTTTGGCATGTAGTAGGTAGGATGCCATGGTGTTTGCGTACACTGACACAACGTATTTGGCGTGGTACCTATGGGCAGATGGAAGTGAACTTTGAACATAACTTATTTTTCTGGCATTGCCAAGAGAAGTAGAGTTCTTGTCCAAAGATGTTTGTTTCACTTAATAAAATTCCTAAATTGGCTTTTGAAAGAAAACGAGAAAAAGTACAAAAGTATAAGTTATTTCTGGGAAGTATTGGTATGTAAGTATGATCTGAGAGCGATCACTTTGTTCCTTGGACCACACGATGATGATGAAGAGAACTGTTTGAAGAAGATGAACAATCGGAAGAACTAGGTCACCAGAAAGGTATCGAAACAACGGTACTGATGGCACAGTCGAATGCTTTCCTGCTTTGCTTCACCCTGTTCTTGAGATAAAGTTGAAGAAATGCTTCTGGGAATATCACTCTGAAAGTTTGAGTTTTCCCAGAATCTCCTCCTCTGTATCTCTCTTGATTATATTCCTTTGTTAAAAATAAGTCTATTTATAGACTAGACCCTCTGTGCGTAAAAAGCAACAAAATTGGGTCTCTACGCAAGTAACTGCCACCCAAGATTGAAAATCAACCTTTACGCGTGATGACACGTGTCCCATGTAGAGTTTTGATCTCTACGCAAGGTGACACGTGTCCCATAACTTCAACAAAATGGAGAGAGCATGTACACACGTTCCTCGATAAGTGTGGCATGAAAGCCACGTATGCAGACCATGTTCTCACATAGCCAGAAAAGATTGGGCGTAAAAATGACCCAAAATAGACTTCCTGCGTAAAGTAGCAGACTGGGCGTAAAATAACCCAAAATAGACTTCCTACATAAAGTGGCTGAAAAAGTATCCTTGAGCGTATAATTAGCTCAAATAAACTCTACACACATGAAAGCCTTGAGCGTAAAAGCTCGAATAGCTTTCGTGCGTAAAAGAAGCGGTCTCTTGAGCGTAAAGTAGCCCATCTGCACACTAAACGACAAGTGTTGGGTTTGGTGTAAATCAAATCTTCTCGGCTTCTGTACAATTTGCTGTCAGAAAATCATTCTGTCAGAACAGTATCACGTGCATTAAATGCGATGTGGACAACCTGTCTCCCGCATAAAGTTTTGAGGATGGCTCTCGCGTAAAGTAGCTCGCGTAGAGTTTTACTCTGTTTGATCTCTGCGTAAAGTCTGAGTCTGACTCAGTTTGACTTGCATAAAGCTCTCAACTTCTTTGACTTGGTCTATGAAATTTATTTATGCTTCTACAAGACCTCCTTCAAAGTTTTCAAATTTTTCCTAAGATTTGAAATACTTTGAATATAAGCGTAAAAATCTGAGATATCCAACAGTCTGCGTAAAATTCGGGATACCCAACAGTCCGCGTAAAATTCGGGATACTCAACAGTCCGCGTAAAGTTCGGGATACCCAACGGTCGGTTCAGAAGCGTAATATTCGGGATATCCAAGAGTCAGCATAAATTTTAAGAATTTGAACCGATTTCAAAATTCTCTATAAATAGAGCCTTGCCGATAGAGAGAGAACTTTACTTATTCTCATAATCTCGATCTTTCTTTACTCTCTTCTTCTTCATCCTCTCAGTTCGAATCAATGGCCCCCAAGAGCAAAACTACCGCTGGCGCCAAGGGCAAGAAGCCCGTCGCTGCTTCGTCGACAGCTGATCGCGCAAAAACCAACCTTCCATCATCGGTGGCACCCCGAAAGACCAACCCCGCTGTGGCTCCGGCCATGAAAGGTAGAACACTACCTAATTTCGGCCGTGAGTTCGCCGAAGAAGAAGAAGACTCGAACCTTAAACTTCACGCCCACATTTATACGTGTCAGCATAGAAATGGAAATAACAAAATACGCCCACGTTATACGTGTCAGCGTAAAAGTAAAAACATATGCCCGCGTCTATACGTGCCAGCGTAAAAAAAAATACGCTCACGTCAATACGTGCCAGCATAAAAATAAAATACGCTCACGTCAATACGTTCCAGCGTAAAAATCAAAATACGCTCACGTCTATACGTGCCAGCGTAAAAATCAAAATACGCTCACGTCAATACTTGCCAGCGTAAAAATAAAATACGCTCACGTCAATACGTGCCAGCGTAAAATTACAAGTGAAAGACTTTGCGTAAAACAAAGAACTTTTGCACTTAATTTTTTCGCATAAGCGTAAAGTTTGCATAGTCAAGCTCTCTAGTACAGAGTCTTTAATCTTTATGCGTAAAATTCAGACTAAGTCATCTGCGTAAAAATTTAAATTAGATTTTTACTAACTTGATTTTTCTTTTTTTCTTTTGGCAGTGGACTTGCAAATTCATCCGCTTGCAGAAATATTTGGCTCACCAGCTGGTATGGTAGGCTCAAACTACTTGGAGAATTTGTCCCATGTGGAATTCCTTCAATCAGATCCATAATACCCTGAAGGGAGACAACAGCTAAGAGCTGCTCAGGGGAACAGAATATTGTTGTCAATGATAAATGGAGAATTGTTGGTATCGCTAGATGACCAACAATATTTAAAGGCAGCCTTCTTGTTCGGGGATGTTATAGATTTCCAATCACAAACCAACCCTAAGAAGGAGGCTTGGGTATTTAAATTTGGAGATAGGGCGATGTATCTCCCAGACATGGCAAGGGATTATCCCCTATCCTCATTTATACACGCCACCCATCCATGGCAGATCCTATGGAACCTGACTCCCAGCAGTCATGGTAGGCCGGGCAGAATTATCTTCAAGTGGGATGGGGCCAACAAAATAGGCTACCACATCAGTACTCCTAGTGGTGGTGTCGTCCCTTTCTCCGGGCTATTGCCTGGATTCACACTGAGCGAAGATTCAGCTCTGATCCAACCGGTGCAGACCCCAATATTCATCAACAAGTTCATGAAGTCCTCAGTATTATATCCTAAGGCCAACCCTAGGCTACCTGGGTGGCTGACTCCTTATAATCAGAACTGGATCCAACTTAATGCTTAGATTATGAAGAACTTCAAGATGGATCTGGAAGCCATCGGCCTTTATGAAGCAGTAGCCTCCACGAGTCAGGTTATACCAATAAACAGTAACCTGTTCTTGGCTCTGATGGAGTTGTATATCAGTTCAACAGGGACTTTTACAACCCCATTAGGTGAAATGGGTTTTGCACTGCACGAGATGCAATTCATCTTTAAGCTACCGATGGATTAAGCTCCCTATGAAGAGTATGTTCCCTCCAACCGGGAACTAGCAGAAATCAGAAAGAAAAATCCTCAATTAGTTGAGGTCTACCAAGAACTGATGTGCCATTACCTGATTTGCACCACTATGTATGAAAGTGGGTCGCATTTGGCATATACTAATAAATTGACAACCTATTTATTCTACCACGAGAATAGGATATCCAAGAATGACAAGGGAAGATTCCAAGAAAATAAGGCTCCATCCATCAATAATTTCTTCAGATCTGATCCATAGTTTGATGATCACACATATGTCTTCGGACCAATATCTGACCACTAAGACTGGAGACATCCCTGTGGGGACTGAAACCTTAAGCTATCTGAGACATGGCAGTCAGAAGATCTCAAGGGAAGCCTTGCTGTCAGGCTTTCTTTCTCTGTAGCTGCGGAGATGGGTCGTGCCAGGGATTAGCACAGCTGACAGAATTTATCGAAACGAATTATGGCCGGCATTACTTTTGGTGTTCAAAGTCAGAATCAACCTGCTATTGGCAATGGTGTATCGAATAAATACAGGTTTGCGGACCTTTGGTAATGAACTAATCAACAATGCTCGTCATCGAAAAGATTTTCTAAGGGTGGAGATGCCCTACACTTGTCATAACTGCAGTTTGTTGCCACCAGGCCCTGGAGATAATGTATAGGTATTCCTCCAGAAATTCAATAAAGCCACGTGGACTGCAACTACAGTGGCAGGCACCCGAGCAGTACTAAACTACTCTCGTGGATGGAACTTTTTTTGCACAAGACCACAAGTTCCAGCCGACTGCCTCGGTGTACATTTTGAAGATAGAGGAGAAGGGAGGACTTCATTACCTGTGCCAGTTTTTAAATGGCTAATGTGCATCAGGCCCTCACATCTGATGTATAGGAATGAAAACAACTGTGTGTTCGAACCGTATCTACCAAGTCGGTTCGCTCGTCAGTTTGGATATGACCAACTTCACGTTGGTAATCCCTCCACCAGCTTCTACCATTATAGGAAGTTAATTGATGGTGCAAGAGCATGGAGATACTTTAGCACTACATGTACCGGTTCTAGATTCTGGTATCAACAGCTACAAGTACAACCGAGCTACGAATACTTCATACGTATGCTCGCTTTTATGTATCCATTCGCTCCTTCGTACATAGCTACAATATGAAGGGGAGTCTTCGATGGCCCAAGGAAGGGAACGTCGATGAACCAGTCAGGGTTCCATCGGACATACCCGATGATATTGCTGTTCTAGACGAGTATCTGGAAGTGATTCCTGCGGGAGTTGGGAAACCAACTGCAGGACCAATTATCATCTCCAAAACCCGAAAGCGGAAGTCAAGTGCAGCTGTTACCCTTCAAGAGAAAAAGAAGAAGGTCACTGTTAAAGGGCCTTCTAAACAGAGAGCCGCTACTCCAGAGAGCAAAACTCCTGTCGAAGAACCTCAACACGTTGCATCTTTTTTAGTTCATCCTGGAGAAGGGTCCTCAGCATCTTAGCCTGCAGCGTCAACAGAAGTTATGGGGTTCTCATCTCTTGGACGTCTCAGCACTTCTGCACATCTTACTTCTTCCTAGAAGGTGCAAACTATTGAGGACATTGCCATGATTCGTGCTAATGATCCAGAGCTCATCCCCTCAGATGAACCGACTCTTGACTTCTGCGATGATGATTGGATTGAGGACTATAACTCGTTCTTGGCACGTCCTGCACCTACTCCAGGTAAATATAAATTACACAAAATCTATACAAGATTATGTTTTATGATTTTGTATATTAACTTATTTTGCTTAATTTGTAGGTGTCATCACTGCAGCAAAGCCTGTGGCTCCTTCTCCTCCTCAAGAAGCTATTTATGAAGAAAACATAGAATTCGAAGAAGAGAGTTCTTCTTCAGAAGATAAAGAAGATATTGTCCAAGAGGAATGTTCTCCATCCACAGAGATACAACAAGAGCCTGTGGTAGAGGCTCAGTTAAAATTGCCTTCTCTTGCTGAAAACAGAGAAGAAGAACAAACTACAGAAGAACCAACTGCAGATGAAGAAGCGGCTGCTGCAGAAGAAACAGACTTCAATGAAGAAACAGTTGTAGAAGAACCAACTACAATTGAAGTACTCCCAGAGGTTGAAGAGCCGGTAGCCAATGAAGGTGATGAAGATATGGTCAACTCTTCAACTGAAGCTAGAAATGTTGTAATAGCGTCCTCCGTTATTGCTACTGATCCAGCACAAGTTCCTGAGAAGACAGTGTCTGAACCGGAGTCAGTTACAATGATCACCATTCCTCCCACATCAATTACCGCCAATAAAACTCAAATAGTTTCAACTCCAGAAATGGCTGGAGTAATGATCCAAAAAAGTGCTGAAGATATGGCCTCTGAAGCTCCTAGGAATCATTTAGCCATGGTAGCATCATCAACAATAGCTTTAACTCAACTTGCTACCAAGGCAACAATAATATCCACTCCTAGCCTTCAGAAGAGGGACTTGGTAGACATTGCCGCCACGCCGAGCTCAAATACAGAAATGAATCTCTTAGTTGAGATTCATACTGAAACTTCCTACAAAACCCTAGCGGCTCTGATCAAGATGGTCCTGGAAAAGGGACTTAATTATGAAAGCTTGAAGGCTGTCATTGCTCTCACAATCAGGAATATTGCCATGTTCAATGACACTGAGAGAGCAGCGGCGCTGGAGAAGGTAGTAGAGGGACTTGAACAGCCTATTAGAGAATATCTAAAGCTGTCAAGTGAAACTATTGAAAGTCTCATCCAAAGCGAGTATGATGCTTTATCAGCTGAATACATTGCTCGGGAGACTACTTTCAATGAATCTCTCCAGAACTATAGCAGCGAATTTGCCAGAGAAAGAGCATTATTGAATGAAACCAAACCTCTGCTGGAGATGCATAAAGAAGCCTATGAGACTTAAAACATGAGAATTCATCAGCAAGATGATAGAATTCGTGAAGTTAAAGCAGAGTTGGTTCGCTTAAAGGCCGAAAGCGAGCAGATAATTGTGGATCGAGACCAACATTTAACGTAGAGCTCAATTTTGGAAGAGAAGGTTTTCGGTGTTGAAGCTTTCATTAAAATCCTTGATGATGCCAAGGATAAAATGATAGCTACTTTCGCCGAATTCTCCCATCTTTGTACTCCAGAAGCTCGACGCACCATAGCTATTGCAACTGTGTTGAGCTCTCGTGAGAAGCGTCTAGCAGAGCTGTAAAAACTGCTCGAAGATGTTTCTACTCCGCCTTAGGCATTTTTGCATTTAATACAAAATTTTGTATTCTTCTGTGTTTTTCATTCTGTAATATTTTCATGAAATGAATAAAATATTTGTTTTATGACCCTATCATTTTTTTGGAAGTTAAACAATAGGTATGAGACAGAAAATACTTATCAGAGGTAATATGGACATGACAAGTCTTCTAAACTCAATAAATTATATCTATCCAAAGGTAATATGGACATAATAGATAATGAATCTTGTTTTCTTTTTACAGTGTACAATACTATCAGAGGTAATATGAAAGTGACAGATCGTAACAACTCAAAGAAAAATAGATTAATATCTATTCAGAGGCCATATGGAAATGATAGATAAGAAAATAAGTAGACTTAATATTTATTCAGAGGTCATGAGAACATGATAAATAATAAATCCTTTTTTTTAATCAGCTGGTAAGACAGAAGATCAAAATTCTCTTTTAGGAGACAAATAACCAGCTTAACCAAACATTGGTAACTGGGGAATAAAGAAGAAATTCAAACATAATATTTCTTCAAGAATTTGTCATTAATTGGCATTATGAGCAAATCTCCATTAGGTTTAGACAACCTATAGGCACCATTAGAGAAGATTGTCTCGACTACATAAGGACCTTCCCATTTTGCTTGGAATTTCCCTTTGCTCTTATGAGTCATCACCATCGGTCTCCGGACAGCTAGAACTAGCTCACCGACTTTGAATACCATATCTTTAACTTTACGATTAAAAGCTCGAGATATGCGGGCTTAATATAGCTCAATATGCTGTTGTGCTTGAAGACGCTTTTCGTCCAATCCTTCAAGTTCTTGGAGTCGTAAGCGATTATTATTCTCTGAGGTTAGCTCATTAGCAATGGCTAATCTAAGAGATGGGATCTGGATTTCCAATGGAAGAACAGCCTCACATCCGTAAACCAGTGAGAATGGTATAAAACCAGTAGGAGTTCGGACTGTCGTTCGGTAAGCCCATAAACATTCTCCAAGTTTCTCATTCCAATCATGTTTATTAGAAGAGACAAACTTTTTGAAAAGTTAAATAATTATCTTGTTAAAAGTTTTGGCCAAACTATTAGCAGCTGGATTATAAGCCGTACAAGCAATATTCTGGATTCGATTCTTATCGCAGAATCGATAAAACGCCTGACTGGCAAATTATGGTCCATTATCATGGATTATCCTTCGGGAAATCCCCAAACGATAAATGACATGATGTTTGATGAAGCTAACCACATTAGATGTTTTCACTTCAACATGGGGAACCGCTTCTGCCCATTTAAAAAAGTAATCGGTTATAGCCAGTATAAGCCGATGTCCCTTGACGGAAGAAGGGTTAATCGGACCAATAATATCCATGCCCCAAGCTTCGAAGGGCCAAGAAGCTGCTGTAGGATGTAAGAATTCAAATGGTTGATGAATAAAATTGGCATGAATTTGACATGCTTTACACCGTCTGGCATAATCTACAGCATCTGCTATCATAGAAGGCCAATAATACCCTATTCTTCGAATACGGTCCTGTAATTTCGGACCCGGTTGATGAGCACCACAGACACCATCATGAGCTTCACGGAGTATTTGCTTAGCTTCACTCTTAGAGAGACAACGTAGCAAAAGTTCGTCATATGAACGACGATATAACAAATGCAAAAAAATCGTAGTAGAATCGAAACGATCGTCTTTTGATTGATGCAGCTTCTTTTGGATCTTCAGGTAAAATCCCATGGACCGCATAATCAATAAAAGGACTTCTCCAATTCCTTTGTTGAGAACTTGATTCTGTAGTATAACTTTGTTCGATATGCAAATTATTCTTTACACAGAATAGATCTCTATCCAACAAAGTAATGGTGTTTTGTCTTCTGATTGGAACAGCTAAGTCTGCAGCTAAACTAACAAGAGCATCAGCTTCCAAATTTTAAGAATGTGGTACGAATTCAATGAAGAACCCTTTGAATAAAAGGACCAATTCGATTACCACTTGATGATAGGGAATGAGGTCAGGATTTCTGACTTCATATGTCCCTCTGACCTGATTAACAATCAGTTAAGAATCTCCATAAGCTTCCAGGAACTCAATGTCCAATTGTTTTGCTACTTGAAGACCAATTAGCAGAGCATTATATTTTGCCACATTATTAGAACATGGTTTATTAAGAGAATAAGCACGGTATATGACCATCTTATTAGGAGAGACCAAGACGATGCCTACTCCTGAGATAATATTGCCTTTAGGTCCAACCCGCGATGCTCCATCAAAGTATAGTTGCCAAATGTCCTCTCTCAAAGTCATGTTGTAATCCATGACTTCATTTGGAATGTCCTTATAAAGCTTAGATGTTTCAGGTATAGGGTGAGTTGCTAAGAAATCAGCTAATGCTTGACCCTTCACTGATTTTTGAGGTACATAGACCATATCATAATTGAGTAAACAATATTGCCCAGGTAGCTAACCTGGAGTTAAGAATGCTCGGCTTTCTCATAAATACCCAAATAGAATTTATTCTGGATATGACATGAATAGTTTGTCCTAACACATAATGTCGTGTCTTTTGAACAGCAAAAACCAAGGCTAGATATTCTTTTTCTACAGGAGTATACATGTGTTCAGCTCCAACCATCATTCGACTAAGATAATAAATTGCCTGTTCATGGCCCTTATCACTTTTCTGTGCAAGAAGAGCACCAAGAGAATGATCTAAGGCTCGAACATATAGCAAAAATGGTCTTGCTACCACTGGAGGTACCAGAATAGGTGGATTTATAAGGTATTGCTTGATGTCATTGAAGGCTTTCTGACAAGCTTCATCCCAAACAAATTATACACCTTTCTTTAATAGACGAAAGAAAGGTTGACATATCCCAGAAAGATTGGATATAAATCTCCTGATATAAGCAATGCGACCTTGGAAGACACGGAGTTCTTTTAGATTATGTGGAGGATGCATTTGAAGAATTGCTTTGATTTTATGAGGATCAACGTGGATACCTTGAGAAGTAATGACAAATCCTAAAAACTTGCCACTGGAAACCCCTAAGAAAGACTTAGTAGGGTTCATCTTCAGTTGATGTTGACGCATCAACTCAAATACTATTTTCAAGTTTTGAATATGATCATCTTTTGATCGACTTTTGACAGCAATATCATCTACATAACATTCAACTGCTTTCCGTAGATGTTCTTGAAAGATGTTGCTCATGGTCCGTTGATACGTAGCACCGACATTTTTTTAGACCAAACGGCATAACCATATAGCAGTAAAGTCCAAGGGGTGTACGGAAATCGGTATGCTTTTCATCTCCTGGATGCATCTTAATTTGATTGTATCCTGAAAATCCGTCCATGAAAGACATGTGTTCAAAACCACACGTATTGTCTATCATGACATCGGTAATCGGAAGTAGAAATTCATCTTTTGGACAAGCTGCATTAAGATCTCGAAAATCCATACAAACTCGAACTTTTCCAATCTTTTTCATAACAGGAACAATGTTGGCAACCCAGTCTGGGTGTTGTTCTTCACGAACAAAGCCACATGTGATCAGCTTTTTGACTTCTGCTTCAACTGCATCCATCATATCTGGTCGAAAATGTCGCTGCTATTGTTTTACAGGTTTGGCATTAGGAAGAATATTGAGTTTATGAGTAGCTACTTTAGGATCTAGACCCGGCATATCCTCATAACTCCATACAAAGATATCAATATATTCTTTAATTAGCTTTATCAACTCTTCCTTTTCATCTTCAGAAAAGTTTTTACTGATGAATATTAGCTTGGACGTAATTTTGTCTCTAATGTCAATCTGGACCATTTCATCTTCTGTAGGTGGTTGTCGCTGTTCAAAACGAAGCTCCCATTGAGTGTCCATTTGTTGTGCCCAAGGGTCATTTTCAAATGGCTCAGATTCACCATCAGTTTGAACCATGTTGACTTCGTACTCAGATTCATCATAATGGTTTCCTCCTGAATATGAGGATTGTAAAAAACTGGAAGAAAATTCTTCTTCCATATCTTCTTTGTACATGTGGTATGTATCAGATTCGATGAACTGGATTTCTTCAGAATCTGAAGATTGTGAAGAACTGGAAGAAAATTCTTTTTGTATATCTTTATTTAACATGTGGGATGGATCGTATCCCAACCCATGATGAGTTTTCTTGTAAAATGGATCACCACATAATGGTAATCGTCTACCTTTGCCTTGATTGAGACCCATTATAGTTTTCAAATCATATCCCATATTCTGGATAATCTTAAGAGATTGGTGACTATATTTGTCAATTCAGATTCTTTCTTTATCTTTCTCTCTGAGATCATCTGTCTGAGTAACAGGGATATTTCTAGCGAGGCTAAACACAATTTGGCGCTTGTTTTTCTTATTAGATGGAATCACAAAATAAGATTCTTCGTGACGTCTATAAGTTACACAAGCTTGTTATGATGAGGCTACAGGTAGAAGATAAGAAGAAGATGTTAGGAACCTTTGAGCATAGGGTCCAACATCGACATGAGGAGGAAAAAATTTTTCTTTATGATTAATATATAAGGTTTCCTCTGTATTTATGTCATTTTTATGTTGATGACTTTGATTATCAGCAGATAAAGTCATTCTTTCAATAAATTTGATAGCCATATACTCCAAAAGGAAATCTTCATTAATATTAGAAAGTATGGAATGATCAATATTTATATCATTTACAAATTGACTACTACGCTTTCGATTGATCATTAGCGGACTGTCATCCGTCTTCTGCGTAGACTTGCCAAGGTTGATAATCAGTGGTTCTGGATCATTTATACGAGAAGTACGTCCCTTGACCTTGATCATGAGAGGTTGAACTTGGCTCTTGACTGGAATACTCACTGATTTTTCAGACGAAGCTCGAGTTCTTCTTTTAACCTTGATTACCAAAGGTTCATCATTGACAGGTTGGGGTTGGATTCGACCTTTGACTTTAATCTTCAAAGGTTGATCTTCCGGAGGATCTTCTGAGGCAGATTGATCTTCTGCAGGTGATTGATCTTCGTCCATATCCGATATCTCCTTCAGATGCTTCTGTTTGTAGAGTATTGAATCAGAGAAATAGGCTTCAACACCCTTAAAAGGATTGATATCTGCAAATTCAGTCTTCACAATCCCTTGAGAATCCACGTACTTGAAGCATTGGTGGAGAGTTGAAGGCACAATGTTATGCTCACGTATCCATGGTCTTCCAAGAAGGATGTTATAAGATACATCTGAGTTGATAACATAAAAGGTCGCCATAGTTCGAAGATCACCAATTTGAATCTTCAGACGAATCTTCTCCAATGGTTTACTCTTTCCAGAGTTAAAACCAACTATTGTTGTAATAGTGTAAGTCAAATCACTAGTAGGAATCCTTAAGGGTCGTAGCATACTCTAAAGAATAATGCTAATAGAAGACCCAGGATCAATGTAAATCCTGTCAATTTCAGTAGATTCAATATATCTTGTATAACATAGAGGCCTGTCGTGCTTATTATGCTTCAACAGCATATCTTCTTGTGTGAAGGTAATGTTAGGAATTGCTTCCATCATACTATGACATTGTGGACACGACACTGGTATATTGTCAGGACTCTTTAGTTGAGCTAAGCATGAGTCTGCTTGTAGCAAAGCTTCGCTCAAAGTTTTTCGACTTTCGTTAGAAAGACGAAACAATTCAAAGATAGAAAGTCCAGCCGGAGTATTAGCTAATTGGGCTAGAATATCAAACTTATAGGGTTTCATCACCACCCCTTGATTTGAAGCAAACTTTAATGGGACGTCAAATCGTACTGCTTTTTATTTTTCTTTCTCAACCACAGATGGTTTAGAAGGTCTTGCCTCAGCAGGAACAGGAGATGGTTGTGCTGGTAGTTTTTCAGCAACATTCTCCGCTTCTTTAGAAGTTCCCTCATAATCTTGTGGTACTCTTTCCCAGATCTCGTACCAGCAAAGGTTTCTTCTTCAGACTCAGGAGAATGAAGTACCATATGGCAGGTTTTGTTCTTCTTTTCCTTAGTCTTCTTCTTGCAAGGATTTTTATGAGGGATCTCAAAACCCAATCCAACAGTGGATTTTTGACCTTGATTTTGTAAAGGAAGTCGCATTCCTTTATCGTAGTTCAAGCATTCCGCCTTTTGAAAGTCATAGCCCATCTTTTTCATGAGATGGACTGATTATTGACTGTACATATGAGTGGGTAGCAGACTTTTAATAGATGGTTCAACAGAGGAAGAAGGAACAGACACCTCTGTAGCCACAAGAGTAGGAGTACTCGGGACAGAAAAAAATCCCTACAGGAGCTTTCTCATAAGCAGCAAAGACTTGTTGTGCCCTGTATAAGGGGACACTATTTATAGCTAACCATTGCCGATGAGTAAGTTTGAGTTTGGTAGGAGGAGCCAAACTTGGAGGGCATATATTCAAATCCCTTAGTCTATTCTCCAAGGGAATGCCATCCCAAAGATGATCTAAATCATCATGATCTGGAGTAACAACATGAGAAATCATATTACAGGTTTTGACTTTTCGAGCTTTCATGGATTTTTAAGTTTTACCTTCATCTTCCATTTCAGGTACTAAATCAGGGTGTACCCACATGATTTCACCATTTTTAATGTGAGAGGCAATAATCCTTCACTTTGCTCTCTAGCTGGCGGGAGATTTACAATCTTCATTATTGCCATTGGAATTGGGACTATCCCATCTGGAACTTGCTGTGGAGGAAAACCTCCAAATTGAAGAGAAATCATATTAGTTGTAACTGTATACTCATCATTGGTTAAAGCGATGGCATTAGCATCTATCAACTCTTGGATTTTCTTCTTTAAAACATAGCAAACCTTGGTAGGATGATTTATATATCTATGATAGATACAATGTTTGGGATTGTCAGTCAGATTTACCTCATTAGGTCTTTTCGGCTCCAAAATCTGGAGTTTGCCACTCTTTACAAGATATTAGAATATTCTTGGGATATCACTGTCATCAAAAGAGTACTCTTCTTTTGGTTTGAAAGACTCTGAATTATTTGGCATCGTTTTCGGTTTTGAAAGATTAACCACTAGGGTTTCCTTCCCTTTTCCATTGCGATTGCCAAAATTATTACCTGAAGAAGCTTTCTTTCCTTTGTCTTTTGAAGTAAAGATCATCCCATGTTCACGAGCCAACCTACCATTGGTCTCGGCTGAAACTGCTGCTATAATGAACGAGGCCCAATCTGTGAATTGAGAGCCCGTAAAGACATCAATAGTTGGTCGCAGATTCATTTTGCATGTATCAATCAATGCTGAATCTGGCATACCAGGAGGCATTTTCAAAGTTACCTATCGGAAACGTTCGATAAACGTCCGAGTATCCTCTTTTTCTTTTTGTTTAATTTCTATTAAGGAGGACATATTCATGTCCATGCCTCCTTCATAGAAACGGGAGAGAAATATTACTTTAAACTCGTCAAAAGACGATATGCAATTATCGGGTAGACTGCGATACCAGTTGTATGCTGAACCCGTCAAATACCCAATGAAAACTCGGGTGAGAAGAGCATCATTCTTTTATAGATGCACAGTCATAATATCAAAATAATTGATATATTGACTGGGAGAAGCCTTTTCATCAAATAACACCATAGATTGTGGCTTGAATTTCGGAGGAAAGGGTACATCATTCCAATGAGGAGGATAAGGTTGCTTGATACCTAACCTCTGGTGTTGATCCTTATGCTTAAGAACTTCAAATTATGCTTTTATCTCACGTACTGCTTGAATAGCTTCACTAGTTTGAGAAAGCACATTTGATTGGATAGTGGCTGGATATACCGTAACCTCCACCGGAGGTGGTACATCTTCTGAAATGAGAGGATCCGGAGCTACGGAGTTTTGATTGATAGCAGGCTCTTGACTAAGATTATTCAAAGGTGTATCAACCCCATGACTATCTTGAGTTTGTGCTACTACCTGCACCGGTGTTACTACTGTCGGTTGAACAGTTTGCTGAGTCATTATTATTTGATGCATACTTTGCATCATGGCAAGTATGTCCTTCAGTAATTGCTCAACTGCAGAGAGACGTTGTTTTGTATTAGCAGTTGACGTCTCCTGTTCATCTCTGATAGCATAGGATTCAACCTTCCTTGAACATATAGAGGGATTGGTGTAGAGGTATGAATCAACACTATCAGTTTCTGACTCTAAAGATTGGGTACCCCCATCTTCTGAATCTGAAGATTGCATCGATCTTTGACTTCTTGATCGGGTATGCTGATATACCCCTTCAAAGGTGTCAAGCAGTCGGTTGAACTATTGTTGGCTCGGAGTCCAGATGAGTTGCGCCTTGGACGTCGTCCTCTATTAACATGAGAGGCCATATTGACTAAAGCATAGGACAACTCATGTTCTTGGTCATCAACTGATTGTTGAGGCACATTGTAGCTTAATCGGTCAAAAACTGACCGTTTAGAAGCTGAACAGCAACATTTGATTACAATTTGGTGACACTCACAATGGTGATTTTCTTGGGGGAGTGTCACAGAAGATTTTATATTTTTACGCTTTTGTACAAGCAACTCGCGTAAATCAGAAGGAGTAGAAGGAGTTGTCTTCTTTATTATATTTAGGACAGAGAAATGTTTAGTCCCTTGCGTATAAAGAAGATTACTGGCTGCATTAGCAAAACCAAACTGTACATTTTTACGCACCTGGAGTTGCATGCATAAATCTTGAGATTTTTGTGCACAAAGAACTCCATCAGCATTACGCATAATTTGAAGGTTTGGTACCTTACGTAAAGCAGTGTAAGAAGGTTGTTGGTAAAAAGCTAAAGTTTTACCAACAATAGAATTCTTGTTTTTACGCTGCATACGTGTAGGCAAATTCACCTTAGATGCAAAGGCATCATTGCGAACTTTATCTACCATGTCACCGACAGGAGATTTACCTTTACGCGTAGAGCGTAAAGCTTGGGTGTCTACCACGTCACAGATGGGAGACTAATTTTTACGTGCAGAGCGTAAAACTTGGGTGTATACTACGTCACAGACGGGAGACTAATTTTTACGCCTGGGGCGTATCACTGAAGTAGAGACTGACTCGTCACAGATGGGAGCCTCCACAACAGGAGTGGGAAGGATTCCCTTGCCTTCAGAGACAGCAGGGAGATCAGATAATGCTTTGGACTTAGAAATCCAAACTTTTTGTACTTTTCGCAATTTTTGAACATTGGAGCAGCGAGTACTACCCCCAGTTCAGAGCATTTCTTCGTAAGCAGTCTGGTCGAATTGAACGACCAGAGTCTTCTTTGTCGATCCGACCAACATATCATCATATTGAGAAATTGCTTTCTCATCAGAGGAGAAAGTCGTCCCCTGCAGAGTCGCCATTTTATTTTACTTAACAAAATGCCTAAAATTGGTTTTTGAAAGAAAACGAGAAAAAGTACAAAAGTACAAGTTGTTTCTGGAAAGTATTGCTATGAAAGTCTGATCTGAGAGCGATCACTTTGTTCCTTGGACCACACGATGATGATGAAGAGAACTGCTTGAAGAAGATGAACAATCGAAAGAACTACGTCACCAGAAAGGTATCGACACAACGGCACTGATGGCACAGTCGAATGCTTTCCTGCTTTGCTTCACCCTATTCTTAAGAAAAAGTTGAAGAAATGCTTCTGGGAATATCACTCTGAAAGTATGAGTTTTCTCAGAATCTCCTCCTCTGTATCTCTCTTGATTATATTCTTTTGTTAAAAATAAGTCTATTTATAGACTAGACCCTCTGTACGTAAAAAGCAACAAAATTGGGTCTCTACGCAAGTAACTGCCACCCACGATTGAAAATCAACCTTTACGCGTGATGACACGTGTCCCATATAGAGTTTTGATCTCTAAGCAAGGTGACACGTGTCCCACAACTTTGACAAAATGGGGAGAGCACGTACACACGTTCCTCGATAAGTGTGGCATGAAAGCCACGTTTGCAGACCACGTTCTAACATAGCCAGAAAATATTGGGCGTAAAAATGACCCAAAATAGACTTCCTGCGTAAAGTAGCAGACTGGGCGTAAAATAACCCAAAATAGACTTCCTGCATAAAGTGGCTGAAAAAGTAGCCTTGAGCGTATAATTAGCTCAAATAAACTCTACGCACACGAAAGCCTTGAGCGTAAAAGCTCGAATAGCTTTCGTGCGTAAAAGAAGCGGTCTCTTGAGCGTAAAGTAGCCTATCTGCACACTAAACGACAAGTGTTGGATTTGGTGTAAATCAAATCTTTTCGACTTCTGTGCAATTCGCTGTCAAAAAATCATTCTGTCAGAACAGTATCGCGCATATTAAATACGATGTGGACAGCCTGTCTCCTGCATAAAGTTTTGAGGATGGCTCTCGCGTAAAGTAGCTCGCGTAGAGTTTTACTCTGTTTGATCTCTGCGTAAAGTCTGAGTCTGACTCAGTTTGACTTGCGTAAAGCTCTCAACTTCTTTGAATTGCTCTATGAAATTTATTTATGCTTCTACAATGTTATGGCACTGATTGGCGCAGAGGCGCATTCGAGTGAGTCTTCCACCATGTCGAGGACTAGAGAAGAGTGGGGAGTGGCCATTAGGCATTTTTCTTTGTCTTGAGCAGCAATAGTAGTGATTGGCGTGGCGGTAGAATTTGGAGTCCAGATAGCGTGTGCCTTATTCTTGGAAGTAGCAGTGGTGGCACGCTTGGCAGTAGCAGTGGCGTGCTTGGTACCACCAGCGCTAATCAGTTCTTCGTAAGCTACTTGGTCGAATTTGAATACCAAAGTCTCATGTGTCGTGCCGATCGACATAATATCGTATTGAGTTGTTACCTTCTCGTCAGAGAAGAAAGTCATCCCAAGCAGAGTCACCATTTTGTTTGCAAAAATAAAAGTTTTCCGAAAAAACTTAATTACAAACTACGAAAGAAAAGTACAAGAGTACAATTTGATTCTAGGGAAGTATAACTTTAGGAATCTGATCAGAAGACGATCCCTTTATCCTTGAATGATGCAATGTTGGAGAAGAAAAGCTCTGGAACGTACTGCAAAAGTGATGGAGAAGTGCCAAAAACTCTTGTCAGAAGACTATGATCATTAATGACGCCTTGAGAAGTGATTTTAGACCTCTATTTATAGAGTTTTAGATAACTGCCAGGCAGTGACAATGATTGGCGTATAGTATAAAATGTACTGATTTGTACATTATTTTGTGTGCCATGTTTTGTTTCACCCATTCGTGCGAACGGTTAGCTTAACTGCATAGGACGCATGGCATTCTGTGAGATAAATAAGCTTGGTCGTGGGCAATATTACGTATACGTTCTTCGAGATTAGTTGCATACACGCTACGTCATCTAAAACTGCTTCTGGATTATAATTGATTGATTAGCGCCAGTAAATGAATGGCGCATCCTGTTGAGTAGCGCCAATTGTGAAATATATCGAACATTGAGTCTGTCAGGAGTTGGTCATTTTGTGACATTAATAAATGGCACGGAGTAACTAACAATCATAACAGATCTGACAGGATCCTCCTCGAGCGCCGTGCGTTCAGTATTCGAAAGGATTTCCTCGAGTCGTGTTTTCAGTCATCATGAATGACGACTTAACTTCTTGAGGAAATCCCTTCGAATAGAGTATATGCACACCGGTAGGATTGCACTGAGTATACGTCTTTGCACCCCCGAAATAAATAAAGTAGATAGAACCATATGCTTCTTCCATCAATTTTTGCTGAAGTTCTTCATTCGGAACATATAAGCACTCTCCGTACCTCAATGTTCCACCCTCATGAATACGTAACCCTGTATTCTCTCCTGCCTCAGTCTTCTCATGAAGTCCTCTGAATCTTGCATTCGTAGGCAAAGCAGCATTTATTCTCTCAAAGTGAAGACCGAACTTCCAACTGTGTAAAAACACCTTGTGGACCCGGCAATATGACTTCGATCCCAAGCTCCTGAAGATCCTCAAGCAATTGATGTTGTGTCGTCAAGAAGTAAGCTGCGGGCTTCCTGCTCAAGGCGTCTGCTACTCCGTTCGCCTTCCCTGGATGGTATTGCAGCTCAATGTTGAATTTCTTCATTATCTCCAACCAACATGTTTGCCTTATATTCAACTCTTTTTGAGTAAATACGTACTTCAAACTCTTGTGGTCAGTAAATATCTCAACTCACTCGCCATATATTGCCTCCAGAGCTTTAGTAAAAATATAACTACAGGTAACTCTAGATTATGCGTCGAATAATTCTTCTCATGAGCCCTCAACTTCCTTGACGCATAAGAAACTACCTTACCATGTTGTATTAGGACACATCCTAATCCACCACCGGATGCATCATTATATACCACAAAGCCTCCTGAACCTGAAGGAAGAGTGAAGACCAGTGTTGTCATCAAACGCTTCATCAGCTCATCAAAAGCCATATGACACTCTGTTGTCCATGTGAACTCATGCTCATTACATGTTAACCGCATCACAGGCTCAGCAATCCTCAAAAAATTCTCTACGTGCTAACTATAGTATCTAGTAAGTTTAAGAAAACTCCTCATATCTGTAACAGACATAGGCACTGGCCACGTCGCAACTGAATCTATCTTCTCTGGATCAATTGAAAGTCTTTCACCAGAAATGATATGGCCCAGGAATGAGATCTTGTCTAAGTAAAAGTCACACTTACTAAGCTTGGCATACAGCTTCTCTTTTCTTAATACTCCCGACACAACTCTAAGATGCTCCTCGAAAAAATAAGCTAGGAAGAGAAAGGGATAAAATTGTTTACTGCAGAAGAATTCTAAAACGACTAGTCGTACCATTCTATCATATGGATACTATTATCAACATATTCAATGGTACCTATTAGTTCACTCCTACCAATTACTCCTAATAGGCTCTAAGCATCCGATCCAAGCACTCATACTCGAATCATAATCTCACTAGGATCCATCTCCAAGAAACTTTCCTGTTTCTAGCTACACAACATCACAATCACACCAATAACCTAGCTTAATTATATTTTATAATATCTATTTTAGTTATTTAACAAGTAGAAGGTTACGAGAACCTAAGGCTGGGTCAGACAAACCATACCAATTTCAAATAATGTTAGGGTCAAGCAAAACATGAAGGTCTGTCAAATTATTTCCCATAACGGTATGAGGTCGAACTAGATGCGTAGAACATAGTCTAGGTAAAACTCGAGAAACATATACCTTTGTGATTATGTCATGTGAAGTTACTTCCACGCTAGTGGGCATATATATAGCGGTAAATAACTTCCTTGTTCCATAATACGAAGAATGGATGCAGTGCACATCTACATGCCAGATAATACAGGTTCTTGAGCTTATCTTGGCCAAATCCACGAAATGTTAATCAAATACATAGGGTGTGGTTTAAGTAGAATTCGAGAAATATATGTAACCATGATGCTGTTATCTGTAATCATGTCTCGCCAGTATTTCTGTGGTAGTAAAAACTTTTGATTCCATAATACAAGGATAAATATAAATTTTTGAACTTTTCTTGGACCATTCCATAAGGCATTTTCAACAATTTTAACAAAAAAAGGACGAGAAAATTTACTCAAGAAGTTAAAGGAAAGGGTTTAGTCAAATCATAGGAATTTTTGTAGAACATAATCAAACTTGACGCAATCAAGCAGTCAAACGAGAGTTCGAAATGAAGCCAAAGGAGGTGATCAAGTATGTTAATGAGATCCTAAATTCTAATCCTATATGCTGGCTCGTATCAGTACAGCTACGTAAACGATACAATTTTTCATAGACCTGTATAGGCCACAACAAAAATATGTCACATCCCAGTCCCAAAATCCATAAGGACTAGAGCATGTGGCATGCCAGAAGACACACTCCAAAGGTATACCTAATTTAATGGACCTATTGGAAAGTATCTTAAGCTGTAGAATAATATATATAGTAGTCATAAGAACTAAACTCATCCACAGATACAAATATAAAGTAACAAAAAATATGACATCATCATACTGAATTAAAGAAAACTAGAATAATGTCAAATAAAAGTAAAACAGTCATAGAAAAAACCCATGGATACAAGTCTCAGCAAAATAAATAAACGATATAAGTCTCAGATGAAAATATAAAAGAAGTCACTACAAGTCCTCGGCTCTGGCAGAAAATAAATATAGCAATTAGTGAAGAACTACTCCGGATCAACCTCGTCTTCCTCAGCTGGTGCAAAAGAAGAATAGACTCCGTCCCGTACTCCTCAGAAAAGATCTCGTCGGCTATATTTGAGGAATAATCAGGCCCTCATGGGACATAGCAAGGTACATAATATACAAGCTAAAGAATAGTAAATGAAATATCTTGGGTAACTAAACCAAAAGGATGTGACGCTTTAAGGACAACATTCACAAGTGCAGATATTTATAAATTAAAAGCCATCCGGGTCTGGCGTACATATAGCCGAAGCTCCGTGTCAGAGTCAAACGGTAACAAAGAGAGGCTGCAACTCAGGGAATAGGACTCCTCTTCGAATAAATATATATACATATATATACAGTATAAGTGCACAACATGGCCCACATAAGTAGTAATTGTCCTCAACTCTCAAGAATCAATAAGTTGCATCCACGACTTACCGTTCTGACCTCTATCTAAACAGTAAATTATATGACACATCTAAAAGAAAAATAAAATGACAACAACCAATCCTATCACGTATCAAGGAATTCGGTATCTCAGGTAATCAAGCTCAGGTATCAGAATAATATATGTGTCAATAATGTGTCGTATCCTAAAGGTCTCAGTGAAAATAAGATCCAAAGAATCATAGAAAGGCTCTAGATATCAATACTTGACAACTTAACAGTTGAATGCGCCCAAATATAATCCGGAAGCACGTATTTATATACCACTAAGGTCTAAGACAAAAACATAAATACAAGAAATAAAATAAAAGATAAACATGAACTGACAGTAGCAACATGTACTTGTCTGATTCCACAGTGTGAAGATGAAAAGTAGTACCCGTGTCCACGTCTCCGAAATCTAATGCTCCTAAAAAATTAATTAACTACTTTAAGTATTTAACCAAGAAGCTTATAATATGACTAAGTTGTCTAAAATAATTTTTTAAACCATATTAACTATACCCAAATACCTTATGGAATCATTTACACACAACAATAAACATGTTCCATGAGACATCGCGACCTAGTTTTACGGTTTTTGACTTCCAAAATTGTCGGTTATGCCCCTACTTTGAGGGTACACAAAAATCATCTAAAATCATAAAAAATAATAATTTAAAATTACTTTATGCAGAAATAGGCTCTAAATCTAGATTTGAAATTCTAAAGAAAATATATGGCTAATTAACTTCTATGTCGGCTAGTCTACCCAAAACTTGTCTGAAACATCGCCAACTTCCAATATAAGTAAAAATACATGAAATAATATGTTAAAACATATTTAATACTAGAAAAATAAAATCATATTTGATCATCCACTCAATCCCTAATTTATAGCAATTCTAGATCAGCAGTTTACCTGAAAAGCTAGTATTTTGACTCCTTTTTTATCAGATATAATATGATAAAATCGCAAAAAAATGTTTAAAAATCATATTTATAGCAATAAACCTACATTAGATTCAGTTTTGAAAAATTCTAACAATATCATAGGTTTCCTTCACAATGGTGCTAAAAATCAATGCTACCGTAACCCAATTTCTCAACAATCCTATATGAAATCTTTAGAGATGGAAAATAAAAGAGATCAAAATCTAATTTCTAAGACATTAAACTTAAATTTCCTATAGAATTAGTAGCATGAGATTCGAGATGGAATAGAATCTTACCAAAATCCTTTACTATAAGGGTTGTGGGTGCTTCTCCTTACCAAAGATCTTAACTTTCTTATCTTGCTTGCTTGCTAACACCTTCTTGGTGGGTTTGAAGGTGTTAATAAGTGTTCTTGATTGATCTTGATGGCAAAGCTTGGATATTTATGGATTTCTTGATGGAGATTTGAGAAAGGATCACTACAACAAATATGGCCTACAAGAGTAGTTTTTTCTAAAGCGTTCAAGTGTCCCCGCTACAGAATGTTATCAACAATAGATTTCTTTCTGCAGTGCTTTAAAAATATCTATCTATAACATTTCCTGAATGTTGTAGATTCTATAACATTCATTTATTGCTTTGTTTGTATGTCAAAGCAAATTTCATATTCGAATCCTATGAGAAGCAGCATAGATTTTTATTTCACATGATAAAAACACAGACTATAGCTTATTTGGCGTAAAAGCATACAAATTTAAAAAACCTGTGCCCAACGTTTACAAAACCCATAGCCTAAATCCCCTAATATTCCTTCTTCCGTGTATAACTATCGGCCCTAAAAAAATTCCGCTTCTACCAAAAAAATTGGCGCTATTAGCAAATATAACAAGCTTTTTCCCTCTCTTCTTTCATTTTTTCTTGGTCTATGTCTCTCTCCTTCCTTTCTCTTTTTCTCGTGGGCTGACTACAATTCGGGGAGCCGCGACGAGCATCCCGACTTCCACAACAACGCCGAGGAAGGCGTTGGGGAGGAGAGGCTGGAGGCTAGAGTAGAGGAGAAGGAAGGTGGGTACTAGGTGCTCGAGGACAAGTACAGGGTCGGGATAAATGTGCAGGAGAAGGCGAAGCTGGAGAAGGAGCCGATGAAGCTCGTCGTCGAGGAGGAGATAAGGGAACAGGCCAAGGCTCCGCTCACTACAAGAAAGTATATTTTTAGCAACATGTTTTAGCGACATAGGGTCTTCTATGTCTCTGATAGCTATTTTTTATATATATTGGCGACATGAGTTTTAAAATGTCGCAGAAGTCAGACAAATTTTACTAGAGGGAAATCCAACAATAATCCCGCCAAAATTTTTCTATTATAGCGACATCGACATGTCGCAGTAAGGCATAACAGGTTTGCCGATATATGTCTATGTTAGGAAATATATTTCTAAATTTTTCAATCTAAATAATCACATAAAAATCAATACAAAACGCTCAAAATATCCAAATCCAGAGACATTTGATTTCCCCCTCTCTTAATCGTAACACCCCAAAAACTTCCCCCTCTCCCCCCCTCAGATGCCCGTGAGAGAGATCCGGAGCTGTTGTCTTCACATCTACATACCGCTTGATTACTTTTTTCCTAAAGAAGAAGAAGAAGAAGAAGAAGGAGAAAGAGAAAGGCTTTGTTGAGAAGTGGGAGTCTTCGAGAGTGAAACCTAAAAATCTCTTATTTCCTACTCCTCCTTCGGTTCCCCCTCAACCGCCTCCAGTCCCAAATCAAAGCCCTAATTTTAGGTACATAGATTTCGTTGCTTGATCCTTTGTCAGTTTCTTTCGATTTCTTTAGATTGTGTAGAGATTTTAGGGGTTTTAGGGTTTTTATGGTTTTTAGGGTTATGTTTCATTGTTCGAGCATGCTAAATTCATCTTAACTTGGGGTATTTCGATCTCCGAGGGACTATTTCAAGGACATGGAAATTTCAACGAATTCTATGGTTTCAGTAATTTTGATCTCTGAGTAACATAGTACTTTAGTTCATTCAATTTTTTTGATTATACAAAAGTTTCAAATAATTCTAGGTTTCTAAGTTAATGTTTTGATGCTCGAATTTGCTAACTTCACCTTCCCGTTGGGGATTTAGGGATTCTATTCTCGTTAATAGTTAGCAGTAGGTTTTGTTTGTGGATATATACTTTGTTGATTGTGGAGATGTGAAGACAATACTCGTATTATTTGAGTGTTATCTGGTGCTTCTAGTTTAAATTTATATTTTGTGGTTGATGACTTCTAGATTATTACCTTGCAAAAACATCAACAAATGTAGTTTAACATTTTGATTAATATCTCAAGACATGAATTTGTAATTAATAAAAATGAACTTCTCTGGATTGACTAGTGAGTACAGTTTGCATTATATGTCCAATTTTTAGAAAGAGTTGTTCTATTCCGTTCTAGTTAATTGGTGTTTTGTTTGTGTAGGGAGACAATGATGGTAGGACTTTAGTGAATCATCTTTATCTGCAAGTGGGTAAGTAATTTAATTTCTTCAAGTGAGTAAGTAATGGGTGTTTTGTTTCCTCAAATTTTTTGATGCCTTTAGCGAATCATCTTTATCTGCTATTATGTAAATTTATAACTTCTGATGAACCAGTTGATGCAAGTAGTACATAATTATGAAGCTGATGTTACTGAAAGTAGAGCTTCTGGGATCTCATATCAATATTTGCAATACTACTGGAATATGCATATAAGCTAATGAATAGCTGCTGTCCACTTTGAACGCTAATTAGCCCATACTTAAATTTAAGCTCTCTATTTATGTTTAAGAACCTAATATTAAATGAGGGGGAGAGAGGTACAAAAACCAACTATGAACTCTATCTACAACAAAAGTCTTAAAATTATCAGAGAGACTGAAAAATGGAGCTGTAATTCAATGTGGGCGGGAATAATAAGATCCTTTCCAATTTGAAAGAAATAAGAGAACTTTACAACATACAAATTAAAAATTTTGCTTAGACCAACAAAGAAGCAAACTTTCTTCTTCCCTTCATATGGGATTCTTCCAAACAGGCAAGGATTTCATATTACAGCATAGATTGATGCGAAAAAAATATCTTTCTTAATAATTTTTACCCAAAAAAATTGGATTTTTGGAGACCTTTTCAAGAATTCCTTCAGCGGTCACCTCAAGATGAGATTTTGAGGTGCTTAGAACCTCATTTTTTGTGTTTCCACTAATGGGTCTTTTCTATTTTTGGAATTTATTGTGATTTTTTTGGTGTTTTTTGTTGTTGGTGTATTTGGTTTTGATATTTATTGATTCATTTTTTTAATTTTTATTCCTTCTATTAGTGAGCAGTTAAGAGGTGGGAACATTGAGGAATGGATCGCTAGAGCTATGGAGAAAGAGGTCTTCGGAAAAGAGCCTGGGAGAGAGCGAGAGCTCGACATTGTCAAAGAGGTACTCCGAGTCTGATGATTAGGTGAGGTCCTTTGATTTATATTCAATTAGCAAACTTCAATATAATACTCCACTATATTTTATTTCACTATCTTAATAGTTGAGCAAAGGCCTAATGGTGCTAAATAAGGAATTAAATTTCCCACCATGAGAAGCAATAAAATGAGGTAATAGGCTACTAGTGGTGGAGAATGGAGGATGACCTTTCAGTAGGTTATATATATATATATATATATATATATATATATATATATATATATATATATATATATATATATATAAAAATATATATATATATATATATACATACATTCATACATATTGAGGAAATGAGCTTTATTGATGTATCAGGGGCAAAATACCGAAGCCTATACAAGTAAGCGTGCCAAGCGCAAAAGGACAGCAAAAACACAAAAAAGGCTAGAAGCAACCAAAAGGCATGTTGTCCCGGACCGGAGGCTAGGACAGTGCCTTCCAAAAATGATCCATAGCATGTGTGATATATATATGTATCAATAAAATGTGGTAATAAGCTACTAGTGGTGGAGAATGGATGATGACCTTTCAGTAGGTTATATATATATATATATAAAAAAATAAAAAAATATATATATATATATATATATATATATATATATATATATATATATATATTGAGGAAATGAGCTTTATTGATGTATCAGGGGCAAAATACCGAAGCCTATACAAGTAAGCGTGCCAAGCGCAAAAGGACAACAAAAACACAAAAAATGCCAGAAGCAACCAAAAGGCATGTTGTCCCGGACCGGAGGCTAGGACAGCGCCTTCCAAAAATGATCCGTAGCATGTGTGATATATATATATATATATATATATATATATATATATAATTGAATCTAATAATCAAAACATATGATATTGGAATCTTGAATAATGGCATTCATAATATCTCAATCAAAGTTTTCTTTAATTGGTATCTAAAGGATAATAGAACACTTGAGATGTTTCCTTGAACATGTCTATGGCAAAGATATGCATGAAATTATACAACACATGCAAGTCCTTCCAAGGAATTTTAGGATTTTCATTGGTTGGAAATACAGTTGCAGGAAATATATTATTTCTCATGTTTGGGATGAAACAAACCAAATTCTGTAGTAAAGATTTTTTGTTTCTTATCTAATAACTGAAAAAATGGCAGGAAAGAAAAAATATTGCCATTGAAAATCTCTGAAATATTTTGCTCTATTATTCATGAAAAGTCACGAAACTTCAACTTTTACGGATATGTATATATATGGGGACATATTTGTGAGTGTTTTGGATTACATATAATGATTTTATGGGTGTTTAGTTGGCCCAAAAGGAAGGGAGATGGTCTACATGCCTATTTGGAATTTGAGTTTTGTTAGGAAAGGTGGTTAGTCAATAGGTTAGATTTTGGGTAGAAATAGGTTTATATATGGGCTTATAGTTAGATGCATGAACTAATAGAATTTGGAAACCTATCCTAAGGGGGGGCAACCAAGGAGTATTTGTGGCCGAACATTACATAGGGGGATGCCTTGGTCGGCTAGGGGGGGTCCCACTTGGTAGTTAGTTAGGTGGGTTGACTAATTGATCGGCTAAGGATTTAAATAGGTAGTTTTCCAATGTATATAACCCTCTAACTTGTGCAAATAAAATCTGAATATAAAAAAATATATTAATTAATATATTTTTAATACCCAATATGCCGACATAGGTTTGTATTTGGCTTGAAGGAAGTTCGGAAAGGTTTGGTGCAACTCGATCTCCTAAAAGGTCATAAAGGGTTAACAAATTAATCAATCAAAATATGACTTGGGCCACAACTTGAATTGTTAACATGTAAGGGACTAAATATGACTATGCCATTCCTACCATGGCAAGTATACTAGTCATGGCACCCGACTACACTAGGCATGCCATACTTTTAGTCAGTATGCATATCCAAACTCAACTAGGACTATTGGCCTTTTTATATAATAAAATAGAATTAAAAATAACTAAATTCCAATAAATATATTTAACCCTATTAAATATTCTTTTAACTTTTGAGGGATTTTACACAAGGTCAGCTCTCACTCAGTGCTATGGTTCAGTCACTACAGGATGCCAAAAATGGGGTATATATAATCTCAGGAAGTCAGGGAATTGTCAATCTATGTTTATGAAACACTATTAGGATAGGCATTTTTTAAGTTGTCTAGCCATGTATCTTATTGTGCTGCATGGTGATTACTTTGTAATACTTTTTTGTATGAGTGTAGCTTCCCTTCCCGAAGAAAATTTTAAATATTTTTTTATTATTTATTTGATTTAAATAGTAATTTTAGAATTTTATAAATGTATATTTAGTTAATTATTACGGTAGATAATTTAGCCATGGTTGAGTGTTGAAGTACCAGGCGACTAGGAATCATGGCACGGGTAGTGCAGCGGCGTGCCTTGACTAGTGTATTAGCCATGCCAAGGAGACCCAGCCATAAGTGAGTCCTAACTAGGAAAACCAGGCCAAGTTGCGACTTAACCTTTCTAGATGTTAAATTATTTATTAATTAAATTATTGACTTACAGAAGACTCGGTTCTACTCAACTAGTCCGAAATAGACTCGAATCGAGCCCAAGCCTATGTAGGCTTATAGTGAGTCATAAGGCGTCCATGTTGATATTTATTTGAGTGGATACTTCATACCTTAATTTAATTGGTCAATAAACATTTTTCTAACTAATTGTTATATATACAATATCAATTTATTGATATTGACGGGATATTTTCTATTATGATAACTTGCTAAGTATTTTAGACTTTTCTGGGATAAAAGGCTAGAAATACTTGTGCATAGAATTGCAGTATAAATACATTAGGTTGTATGAATATATAGCTAAAGAAATATATAGTTTTATTATAATTATTGGGTTATTCCTAAAAGATATTTTGTTGCAACTATTTAGTTATATATATGGGTATATTTATTGTTCGTGCATATATATGAATATCATTCTGGATATGTAAATATAGAAATATATAGGGATATGTATTAATACATATATAGGATTATATGAGGATTTAATTATATATGCAATTATAGTTAATAAATAGAAAAAGGAAAAGGTAGAAATAAAACATACCCACAGCAGAGCCCAGCCCAACACCATAATCCCAGCAGGCCGAGCCAAAGGAGCAACCGCTCGGTTATAACACAGCAAACCCGAGCAGTAAGCCGACCCCCTCCCGATTCCGTGGATAACAACATATATATACATGCTCGAGAAAGAATAGAACAAAAAACCCTAACATGAACCCACGGCACCCCTCCTTGACCCCTGGGCGGCTCCTCCAATGGCCGCGCGTCGCCGGAGGATCGCCGGCGGCCGACCGTGCGCGCGCGTGCGAAAGACAGCAACAACAGCAGTTAGGAGGGGGACTTCGCAGCGTTGATTCGCGATGATCACGCGATCGTTTCGTGAGCCGTTTTCTTGGGTATGTCCCCAAACCATACGAGAATATTTTCCTTCAATTAGTTTATTTTTTTTGTTTTGTATACGACGAGAATTGAGTTCCAAATCGAGGAAAAAACTCAATTTTGGATATTAGAGACTGTCCCCGACACCCGACTTGGCGTCGAGTTTCCCACCAACCTATTCTTCGAATCAACAAACTTTCTGAACAAAAGTTAACCACAACATATAGGGCTAGAAAAGTCCAGTAGGAGGTTTGTAAGAATTGCTTTGTATAGAGAAGTATACGCATGTAAACTTCGTCAAAAACCTATTTTCAAAAATATAAATTATTCCGATCCAACGTGCGTCCCGCCATCCAGGCAACGTGGTCAAGAATCGAAGGCATCGAAAGGTGCGTAACGGCTTCGTGGACGTGTGGGCCTTGACGGAATTCAAATTGGTCGT
Organism: Iris pallida; assembly: GCA_029216955.1. Classification (NCBI taxonomy): domain Eukaryota; kingdom Viridiplantae; phylum Streptophyta; class Magnoliopsida; order Asparagales; family Iridaceae; genus Iris; species Iris pallida. The sequence continues at coordinate 15,034,432 of JANAVB010013000.1, forward strand.
GTGTGCGCGACGAATTTGATGCGTATCCGTCAAAATTCACCGTATCGGCCTCTATGCACATTTCTTAATTACTTTATGCACGCTCATCAGATCGAGACGAAACATACGCCAACAGGACCGTATCATTTTTTCTGCTCATGTATGCCAAGTTTGGTCCAATTCTGAGATAGTTGATTGGACTGCTGTTTTGCGGGCCCTACGGTCCGATTCAATGGACGATTTTGTCCACGGCCCGCCGAAATCCAACTTTGGACATACGGTTGGGTTCGTATCGAAAAAGTGGACCTGTTGACATATAGTTTGACAACTTTAAAGACCGTAGACTCTGGCACATTTTTTGGTGTAAAGCGGGTCCAACGGCAGACATCGTTTTTGCCCAAAATTATCGTTTTGCTCCTGTGTCCAGAATTGGACTTAAGGACAGGCAATCCTAGCTAATTTGACTATTCTGAGAATGTTGGCGATGTTTGTTTCAGCTTTCAGAGACATTTGGGGTTTTGGACTTTATGGCGTACTAGTTGACAGTATCTTATTGGTTCTTCGTGCTACATCCAGGCAAGTATACCTTGCCAACTTGTACAATATAATTTATATGCATGTTCATTATCTCGCTGCTATTCTTTTCCTTGGATTCGTGATTGCTTTATTCCATGTCTAGTACACTCATCCTGTTATAGTTTTACTTTACATGTTTCTAGTTGTCTGCACATTCTTGTTCCTTTCTGTTATGATATTTCTATCTGTTACACTGTATTAGTTTATATGTATTCCTTGATAGAGTCGACTAGTCCTACACCATGATTCCCTCGACTTGATTATAACTTGACTTGACTTGGCATGACTTGAGTAGGACTTGACTTTGACAATCTATAGATTGTGAGTACTTACCTTGACTACGGTCTATAGGATTTTTATTAGGATTGGCTACCGTCTTGGTTGTGAGTGCTTCCCTTGAATACGATTGAGACACTATAGATTGTGAGTGCTTGCCTTGACTGCAGTCTATAGCTTTGACCTATTAGCCATTTCTAGTATGGCATGCCAGTGTCTTAGGATCCTTGTGTTTAGATCTTGTGTCTTAGTTCATTTTGTCTCGTTGAATATCCTTGATTGTTCCTTACTTCTTTGTATATTTTACTGTTACATGTTGGCTTGTATATTATTTATCTTGCTAGTCCTCTGAGGACCTGATGATCTTTTCAGGTTTAACGACTGCGTGGAGTTTAGTTAGCGGCTCATGATAGAAGTGATTACACCTGCAAGAATACAGGTATTTGCTTGTGATATTTCTTTATTATCCTTTCGTGCTTTACATTCTGTACCATGATATATTCTGCTTATTTTATAGACTCATATCATTCTTGGAGTCTAATCGAATAATATGATAATGGGCTGCAGACCATGACCCATAATTGTTCATTCATGTTTCATATTCTTATTGTAGATTAGATATAGTTTAGATTAGACATGATACCATATTCTGGACAGCTTATACGTACTCGAGTTGGGCTGGAGTCCACTCGATACGTAGCTGGCTTGCTCACGAGCTCGCGTCCGAAAAGAAGGTGCGGGTCGTGACAATGAGAATTTATAATATTTTAGAAAATTGTAGATGGTGGTATTATGTACTTATGGAACAGAATTAAATAATATTTTAATTCAAAAAGAATGTTTTAAGTGTTTATTAAATTTATATTGAAATAATTTATATATCTCGTTTAAAATGAATGTTTTGAAATCGAGCAGTATTGAGTATTATTTTTTATAACGCTTTTGAAAGTGATACATATGTGCATTACATTTATAGCAGTTTAAAATATATATATATATATATATATATATATATATAGATTATATATATGTATATATATATATATAAAAAAAATATATATATATATATCCTTTGGAATCTCTTTCGAGGACTCCCACCCGAACTCCGCGGACGTCAGCGTCTCTAAGCTGGTAGATGCGGAGGCGGCCCTACAAGTTCACTCGCACATCACTGATGGCCTTCAGAGACTCACCCTTCTAATGAAGCTAATTTTATAGAGGCCCGGGCAATACTAGGACCAGATCTAGCTCAGAGAGGATTATAGGTCATTGTCGTCGAATTTCCCCTCCGATCGGAAGGAGACCAATTTGGCAACCTGGACGACTCCATTCTCATCTCCCGAGGATCCGTGTCGAACTTGGCAGGAGATTGATCGATCAGATCGACGACACTCTCATCACCCACACTAACGACTTCATCTCCAGCTCATCTTCCTTGACGGCGGGGGAGGCTACGACCGCTATCAGGAGATCTAATCCGAAAAACCCAAAGAATCCGACCACTAGAACCAGGTCCGCAACCAAGCGGGCTAACCAACCCCCCCTCCCGCAAACTCCATTTGTTGAACATCCGCTCCTGGAATGTCCGTGGTCTGGCGAACAATCCTACCAAGAGAAGAATCACCAGCCTTAAGAAAACCCACAAGATTGACGTTTTATCATCTTTGAACCCAAAATCCCTACGAAAAGACTTAAATTCGTTCAGCTGTAGTTAGGCTTTCTTATAGCCATGCCGGAAGATACAACATTTGGATCCTCTGCTTGAAGGATTTCTTATAGCCATTGCCGGAAGACTCCAACCCGGCCTCTCCTATTGGATGGAGCTCTGTTATTACCCAAGCGTGCCAACCTGTCCGTGGTTCATGGCAGCTGTGACATCACGGAGCACAAAATCCTTTAGAACAACCTCCTGGACATCCATCTCCACCAAAACAATCTCCCTTGGCTCTGCATTGGGGACTTTAATGTCGTCATGTATAGAAAGGAGAAGACGGGCGATCGTCCTCCCCCTCTACCAGCCATGCAAGATTTTAACAATTTTATTTTAACGCTCACCTCGTCCCCCTTCCGTACACCGGCAGCGCATTTACTGGTGCAACATACAGGAAGGGGATCGTCGTCAATATTCCCGTATGGACAGGGCCCTTACGAACGCCCATTGGCTTATAATGGGGACCACTTCTATGCCCTCCCACCTCAACACTACTGAGTCCGACCATGCCCCTTTGTTAGTTAAAATCTCTAGCAACTCGGACACGAACAATAAAGCTTTCGATTCCTGGACTTCTGGAGTGAACACCCCCAGTTCATAGGCGTCATCACGAAAGCATGGAACAGTACGGACGATGCCGAGCCCCTCACCTGGGTAGCCATCAAGCTCAAAGCCACGAGGAAAGCCCTTGCGGTTTGGAGCAAGCAGGCCTGTAGAGAATTTTTTAGGCTATCCGAGAGGCCGAAGACGACGTCAATCGAGCAGAGATCAGATTCATGCACGATAGATCCCCCGCGGCAAGGACCGCTCTCAACCTTACCAAAGCCATCCTCAAATTTTTTCTGAAAGTAGAGACAGATTTCTGGAAGCAGAAAGCCAGGCTTAAACGGGACAATAAGGAAGACAGAAATTCGAGCTACTTTCATGCATACGTCAATGGGCGCAGGCAGAAACTCACCCTTCACCAAATTATCGGAAATAACGGGATCATCATCAGAGACCAAAAGGGTATCCAAGCGATAGCGGCTAAGTACTACTCCAAACTGTTCTCCAAGGAGACGGTCATCAGGGACCCCATCTTCCTGGAGGAAATTCCTCATCTCATCAGCGACGGCGATAACATACGGCTTGAAATCTCTCCGTCCGAGCTAGAGGTGAAAGACGCCATCTGGGCTCTTGACGAGCATAGTGCTCCTGGCCCGGACGAGTTTCGGGGATCTTTTTTCGCTCATGCTGGGACATCATTAAGGCCGATATCCATGAGGTGGTCACCACCTTCTTTCAAGGTACGATGTACTCGAGAGCCATCTCGAGCACCAATCTGATCCTCATTCCGAAAAAAAAGGACAATCCGGAGTCTTTCTACGATTATCGCCCTATCATTTTGTAACTTTACCAACAAGATCACATCCATAATCGTCGCATCCGTATGTCTGAGCTCTTTCCCAAGATCATCTCTGAGGAGCAGAGTGGCTTTGTCCGCGGCAGAAAATCCAGGATAATATCATATATTCTAAGAATAATCACCTGCATGAAGTTTCGACAAGAGGGAGCAACATAGCCATCAAATTAGACATGGAAAAAGCTTACGATAGGCTGGATTGACAATTCATGATCTGGGTCTTCAGATCTTTCAGATTCTTAGAAACCTGGACCAACATCGTGTGGAGATCGATAAGCAACTCCTAGTTTTCTACAGTGATCAATGGTTAGGCTGAGGGCTTCTTCAAATCGAGTCGCAGGGTTAGGCAAGGTGATCCCCTATCATCACCATCTTCATCATTACGGCGGATGCCCTGAGTAGGAACCTTAATAAGATGACGCGTACTCCCAACTTCTACCACTATCACACCGCCAGCGACTGCCCCATCATATCACCCACCTAGCTTTTGCTGATGACATCCTTATTTTATCCTTCGAGGACGTCGAATCGGTAGAGGTTATCCACAATACTCTCCAGAATGGCCATGTCCGGGACAGAAGGTCAATCCGGATAAAAGTGTCATCTACGCTCACCACAAGATTAAGAGAGAGCACGCGGGTACCCTCTCCAAAACTATCTCCTTCCCTATCAAGTACCCCCCTTTTAATATCTGGGCTGTCCTCTTGTGTACGAGAAATCCAGTACTGGTATTTTCGAGGACCTAATTAGTCGTATCAGGAAAAAGCTGGAAGGATGGCACAACGCGATGCTATCTCCTGGTGGCAAGATGACTTATTAACCATGTCTCACATCCATTCCCATCTATACCCTAGCGGCGTGCTCGCCACCCAAGAAAGTTCTTAATCATATCGAGAGCATTTTTAGCCACTCTTCTGGGGTATTGCGACGGCAACGAAAAGCATCATTGGGTTGGGCCTCCAAGGCCAGGCGACCGGAGAGGGGGGCCGGGATTCACCAAACTTTCCTACATTGTTAAAGCATTCTCGATGAAACTGTGGTGGAAGCTTCGCACCACTCAGAACTTATGGACCAGATTCATGAAGGCCAGATACTTCAAGCACATCCACCCATCGACGGCTATTTATAACAACAAATCCTCTACAGCGTGGCATCGTACGCTCATCGGGCATTCTCTCGCCGAACCAGTTATGCGCCTTAGATGGGTTGGAGATACCTTATTGCCTAATCTCTTAGAAGCCTACAGGTACAACAAGATCAGGGACATGTGGGACCCTATTGGCAATACTTGGCTCTAGAACATGGTTCAGGATTGGGCCGGTCCTGAGGTGGTTGATCTCATCCATTGAGATGGATTGGCGATCGGGTACGACGCTGACGAATTTCGGTGGCAGAATGACACATCGGGCTGCTTTTTGGTCAAATCGGCCAGAAAATGATCCGAGGCATGGGAACACCTATTCCCAGCATTGCCCGTTCTGGTAGACATGCATCCCCAAGAAGTGGTCCTTCATCATTTGGAGAGCCCTTCGTAAGTTCCTTCCCTGATGACACACTCAGCACTATCGGCTATAGCCTCGCGTCCGCATGCACATATTGTACTGATCGTAACTCGGAGACAATAAACCACATCTTCTGTCAGGGAGACCTCCCGGTCAAGGTTTGGAGTATTCTCTCACAACGCTGTAGGATGGATCTTAGGGGCGGGTGCTACGGAGACCTAGTCACGATATGGGGCTCTGAGTCCCATGCCCATCAGATCGTTGCATCTGCTGCGACGTGGGTTATATGGAAGAACCGCAACAAGGCGAGATATGAAGGCCATCAGTACCCCCGCAGAACGATATTTTAGGGAGATCATCAGGAAGTGCAGAAAGAGGCGAGCCCTCTGCAATCATGGCCAGATGGCCTTCTAGAACTCCCTACTATCCCGGACTAGTCGTTTTGGGTTTTCTTCCTCCCCTCCCTCCTTTTGTTAGTATACGTGTATAGGCTTCGGCATTTTGTGCCTTCTGGTATACTTGTATAGCTTCGGCTTTTCTTCAGTATGGAATAAAATGGAGAGTGTTAAAATATATATATATATATATATATCTATATATTAATATATATATATATATATATATATATATATATATATATATATATATATATATATATATATCACACGTGCGTTACACGTATTTTAGATTATTATTTGAAATTGTTATAATTACTCTAGTCATTATTAAGAATACTTAGAAAGACTAAAAGACAACTATCTTAATTACTAAATTTATTATTATATTAATATATCATGCATATTTAGGAAGACCAAATGACACCTTCCATAATTACCTAGTGTGGACTCACAAAAAAAAGAAAAAATGCTGTCTTTTATTGGCACAAGGCACCACAAATCGAGTACGCCTGAGAGATCCTGCGCTGAGGATCCCCGAGTACAAAAAGAATTCTGGGAAATGGGACGATGGAGATCAAGCGACAGTTGCTCCTTTACTCCGTTGACACTTCGATTACAAAAGTGGGAAAAAACCTAAGAAATTGCTAACTCTCGGCTCACTGGCAAGAAGTGCAGCAATTTGGCTCTTAAAAATGCTCTCCGTTCTGTATTTTGAAGAGGTATGAGACCCCTTTTTATAGTTGTTCTTGTGCTGAAATGCTGTTATGCGCCCACATGAGGGAACACACAGTTTTTATGTGGGCTCATAGTCCTGCTTTGAGTGCATAGGACGTTGACCTATGCAGAAGTTGATCGTGGTGTTGACGTAGCCACATGCTTCGGTGCATGACTGTTCATGGAGACTGACTTGGCCGTATGCTTCGGTACATGTTTTGATTGTGGGTTTGACCGAGTCAGGGGCTGTTCTGGCTTGGACGTATAGCCTGAAACAAGGCTATGCGCCCCCTTCTGGAGTATCCTAGAATAGGCGCATTGGCATATGGCTTCACTAGTGACTTGGGCGCATATGACCTTACTGGTAGCTTGGGCGCATATGTCTTCATTGGTGACTTGGGCACATATGTCTTCATTGGTGACTTGGATGCATGTGTCTTCATTGGTGACTTGGGCGCATGTATCTTCCCTGGCTTGGGGCGCATGGTTGTCAAGTCTGCCAAATTTTTTTATGCTTCTACAAGACCTCCTTCAATGTTTTCGATACTTAAACAAGTTTGAAATACTTTGAAAGAAGTATGGACCGTCTTCCGTGATGCAGTAGGCGCATAGCATAGCTCTTCCTTCGCATAGAGTTTGGCCAGTCTGTCAGAGAGATGGTTGTTGAGATCTTTCTCGAAAATCTGAACTGACAGATTGATTGGGGTAAAATTTAAAGAGGCCCATCCTTCATGCATTGTCCATGTCAGCAAGTGGCAGCCACATAGTAACAAGAGACTGGGTTTTCACGTATGCACATAAGTTGTAGTGGGCGCATAGGAGTAGTGGGCGCATAGGGTATGGCCCATTCCTATAAATAGGCTTTGAAAGAGAGAGAAAATTCATTATTCTCATTTTTCTTAAAACTTTCAAAAGACTCTTCATCTCCTCTCTTTAGGAACCATGTCTCCCAAGGCCGCCAAGAGATCGACGAAGGGCAAGGGGGCTGCACCGAGTGGCTCTCCTCCTGCGACAGCGTCCTCACAAGTCTAAGACCCGATTCTGGGTGAGGCTACGCCTCAAAAATAAAGTCTTGAGCGTTAATTTGCGACGCTCAGACTTTTTCTCTGTCTGGGTGCATGTGCCTAAGGCAACATGCTTCTGTAAGCATTCTTATGCGCCCACAGAAGCATGCGCTAACAATATGGTATATTATGCGCCCATATGTTTTTATATGTTATGCGCCCACATGCTGCTGTACGTTATGCGCCCCACATGCTGCTGTTTGTTATATGCCCACATGCTGTTGTGTTATGCGCCCACATGCTGCTGTATGTTATGCGCCCATATGCTGTTTTGGACGCATGACCCTCTGGACGCATAAAAGTCCTCCAGCACACTTAGTTTTTTCCTGCAGATTCTGAGTCTAACTTTCTCTTCTGTCCTTGCAGTTAACATGTTTATCCCAGAACTTGTTGGAATCCCTTTCGGCTCTGCTTGTCAAGTCCTCGGCACCAGTCTCATAACCAACATGATCAACAAGGTTCAAGCCAAGATCAATCATAATCAGCCTACAGAACGGGCACTCACCATACTTGAACAGGATGAGATCTTCTTGAAGCAGATGATTAAATGAGAAGTTATTGCTTGGAGGGGTAAGTCGTTTCAAGAAGTCGTACTTCCAGTTCGACGAGTGTGGGGTTCGAATGGCAAGACAATACGCTTGAGAAACCCACTGGTGGTCAGGCTGAACAACCAGAGGATATGGCTACCGTCGATGGAGCATCAATACCCTCTGTCAGCTTTTACAGTCTTAGTCGTACGATGACAGATGAAGTGGGAGCTACCTACTGAGCTCCCCGGGTCATCTTCAAAAGAATACAGTTCGACTCAGGAGATCGGAAGAAGGACACATTCAAGTACGTACGAGGCTCTATATCTTACTCTACGAGGGGGCTGCAACCTGGTACCGTAAGATGAACGTCATCCCGACTGACCTCCACCCTTATGCTGCCGACATACTTTACAATCTGATGATGTCGGAGGACGTGTCATATCCCGTAGGGAAGATGCGGATGGAAGGCTGGAGGTATCCAGCTTCATTCTAGAGAAACCTCACTGGCTGGGTGCTTTTTACATATGAAGCCACCCTGAAGACTGCTTGCCTCTTTTATGCTATTAGGGCCACCCAATATGGCGTAACGGTCAAGTGGCCAATGTTTGTCTCTCGGCGGAGTATATAACCTTCATACTTGTACTTTATTTACTCTGGATGAAGAGATGGAATTGTCTCTCCACGAGATGCAGGAAGTGTCGAAGCTTCCTTGGGGCACAGAGCCGTATGAAGAGTACGTGCCTTACGATGAGGAGCTCCGAGATCTGGAGAATAAGAACTCTGAGATGATTGATGTATACAAGGAGTTACTCTGCCACCTCCTCATCTGTCATAGGATTAACAAGAAAGGAAGGATCGAGGGGGCCAATCCCTATACAAGAGCTTGTACGGGCTATGTCTGCATTCAAGGAGAATGAGAGGATCCGGCCTCTTTTTCGATTTTAAAACCTATGACCAAGTCCGAGATAGAAGTTCGGATGAAAGATTAGGATACAACGGATACTAAGGACAGTGATGATCCTGATGGGAAGTCCCCGATCGGCCACTACTCCGTCAAGCTGAATATCCGTTGTCGGAGAAAGCTGTGCTGGTAGCTTTCTTGATGATCTGGCTTCGTGACTATATAGTCCCTGGGGGTTCAGGGACTATTGAGAGGATGAGCCGGGGGATAATACTTTCGGATGTGAAGCTGGCATTCGGATACCGTCTTGTCTTGCTTCCCACGATGGTCTGTGCCACTAGACGCGGTCTACGGGACTTTGTTAGAAATGCGGTGACTCTTGACGGCAGAGCCAACTTTGCCTGGACTGAACATCCGTATCATTTCCTGATGGGGTGGCTGCTACTGTATTGTCCTACCCTGATGAACGTTGGGCCGGTGGCGGACCCTTTGGCGGAAGACGCCTATCTTCGTAGATTCCATGATGCGGATTGGACTGTCACTGGTGTACCGCTTACAGAAAGGCTTTAAGCTTCTTGTAGAACTATGAGTTCTTCAGGGTATCCCCTCCGTCCGACAGCTGTAGTACGAGAGATATCTTAGTAGATGAAGGAGTTCATGCCACTAGTTTGACTGCTGGGAAGTTTTACTAGCTTCAGTCTATTAGACCGTCGCATCTGGTGCTCCGAAACAGGAACCATGCCTATCTGGAGCCATACCTACCGAGTCATTTCGTACAGCAGTTTGGCTACAGTAAGCTCCTTTTAGGAAATGCCAGCCCGTATTTGGAGTCAATAGGTACCTTAATTGAAGGTGCGCGTGCTTGGATATATTATAATGCCGGATGTACGGAAGCAATCTTCACTCTGCCCTCGGATAAGCCTGAGACCCACCTGTGCTATACTGCCGCCAAATTTTATGTTCAAATTAATACTTTTTATCCCCGATATGATCGTGAACAGAGCTTGACATTGGGGACTCGGTTTGGCCCCTTGCTGTGATACATGCTCAAAAGGCGCCGAAGGGCCGTAAGAAGGAGAGTGCTGCTCCAACCGTGAAACCAGCCGCAATACCACGGACGAAAGCTATCCTTATGGAGCCAACATTACCTCCAAAGGAGGACACAAAGATGATGATTCTGCTTCTCTTAACCCTCCTCAGAAGAGGAAAGCTTCAACTGAATTGGCCAAGGAGCCAACTTTAAAGAGAAGAAGAAGACTGTCACCCTAAGGAGAGGCAAGGAAGTAGGTGCTGGCTCTCCTCCCTTGATAAGGTTTTCCCGGCAAACTGGAAGAAGTGGAACGGCATCGCAGGTTTTCTTAAGGCCGATGATTCTTTTCTTAAGGCCGGTGATTCTTTTCTAGTAGGTTTGTTCGCCAGGCCACGGACATTCTAGGAGAGGATGTTCAGCATTAACGGAGTTTGTGGGGTTTGGTTAGCCCGCTTTACTGCGGCTCTAGTGCGAGTAGCTGGGGATTCGATGGCTCTTTTCTGTTTGGGTTTACCAACCTTCTCGGTCTCGAGGTAGAGGAGCTGGGGATGGAGTCGTCGGCATTGGTGATAGGGATCTCGATGATCTGATCGGTCAATTCACCCGCAGAGTCTGACAATGGTTCCACGGGGAGGATGAGAATAGCATCGTCCATATTGCCCACAAGGTCTCCATCTGCTTACAAGGGGAAGCCTGCGGCAATAACCTGTAATCCTCTCTGGGCTTGGTCGGGACCCAGACAGGCCAGGGCTTTGATGATGTCGATTGCCTGGGGGCTGATCCTCTGGAGGGGTATCCTCCGTGCCATCCCTCTCCATGATTCTGATGTCCCATGGGCTGTGTGATGCCCCTAATGAGACTCCCGTGTAGGAGGTCTCTAGAGCTGGCTCTGTTGTGTCATCTTCGAGACGTTAAACTGGTTAGACAAGTTTGGGCTGTGGTCGGTAGGGGACAAGCGCCCCGACTGGTGGAGGATCCTTCCTGGAATTAGTTGGGGTGTCTAGCTCTGTATCGCATTCGCCGGTTTGGAATCTGATGTGGGAGTTCTGTGGCGGAATAAGGGAGACCTGGATTGCAACTGGGACTGAGCGACTATGGTGTGGGCTTCCGCTTCGCTGGTTTTTCTTCAGCTCCGGATGAAGTCGATGACAATGTTTGGATTGGTGCTCGCGCAGGTGACAGTGGGAGCAGAAGAGGATGTGGTTGTTGTAGATGATTTGTTGGGTGTGGGATCGGTTGCCTAGTTCAATGATGATGTGGTTGGAGGGCTCCTGAGAAAGGCCCAGCTCCACGCAGATCTTCGCATAGTAGGCTTTAGTTAAGTTGCTAGTTTTTGGAGGAGTGGCTACGTACGTCCCGAATGAGTTGGCTATGCATTTTAGGGATGCTAGGACGAAGCAAATCAGGAACAGATTGGGGAGGGTCACCCATGCGGCAACCGTCGCGAAATCTTCCCTGGTGCTAAAATTCGTAGGCCATTTGATAATCTTCATTGGTGGGAGTCCACTTTGCTGGTGCCTTTAGACCACACGGTCTTGTAGTCTGTATCTGAGGAGAGATGGAGCAGGATATGTCCGGGATCAAGCAGAGCCACTCTGTAAACGGATGACAGGCGCCATCCTGTAATAACCTCCTGGACCCTGGCTAATTTGGGGCATCCGAGGAGAACTTGAGAACCAAAGAGAAGAAGAAGGAGGCGGCCAAGGATAATAGTTCCTGTTCGGTGAAGGAGACGGTGGGCATGGGATCTGGAGCCGGATAAGCGACTTTGCTGAGGAGGACATCTCGGACCAAAAGACCCTTATTCGGAGCTCTGTCAGGCCTAAGAATGTCCGCGAAGCAAGGCGGAGGGTTGGGGCAGCGCGAGATGCCGGCTGCTCCGAGGGGAGAGATTGGATGGAGGGGGGTTCTGGGTCTCTGCTCCCAACAGGGGAAAGAGCAATAGGATCGGCCATGGAGGAGGGGCCGTGAGGAGGGGAGACAAAACTGGAGGGACAAGTCTTGCTTGGCTGCCGAGCCGAGAAGAGCCAACGACAGGGCCACCCACTCCCTCCGATGGGGAACTGCCCGAAGCTGTCGACGAAGATGTCATCGAAGTCGATGTCGCAAGGGGGATGACGCCTGAAGCTAGGACGAAGATGCATGCGCCCGAGGAAGCGCCCCAAGCACGGTTGAGCACTGGAGGGGAGACAGTACCCACCACGGAAATGGAGGGAGGAAGAGATGCGCCTACGGCGCAATGGAGAACAACTGCGCCCCGAGAATCAGGATGGACGGAGGTGGGGTATGCGCCTGGACGCCCAGGAGGGCTGGAGGAAAAGTCGCAAGGGCCCGTAGGATAGGACCTGCCCAAAAGGGCCGATGATGAGGCCATCGTTGAAGGAGGCACACGGAGACGCCGCCTGAAACAGGGAAGGGCCGCATGCGCCCATGAAGGGCCCCAAGTATCCGACGGCTCAGGGGGGAATGTGCCCACCTGGTTGAGGGTGGGAGAATGCGCCTACGATGGGGTGGTAGGCGTATGTGCCCCAGGGGAATGGGGATGGGGCATATGCGCCTGAAGCGGGATCCGGGGGAGTGGCACTGAAAGGGAAGAACCCGCCCGAGCCCAAAGGCCTATATCTGCCCCAAGCTGAGGGACCATATGCGCCCAGGCTGGGGGGAAGTATGCGCCTCCAATAGACGGGCCGCATAGCTGGTCGACTCCGAGCGGCTCGATCGTGCCGCAAGAAGGAAAAACGGGAAATACAAAATTTGAAATCGAATTTTGAGAACTTTCTGCAAGAATCGTACCCGAGGGGGTTGAAATGGTCGGAGGAAGGGTTGAGGAGTGGCGGGGGCGGAGGCGGTGGAGGAAAGCGGCCGTGCCAGGATCCGGAGCGGGCTCCCGACGGACAGGGGCCCCTCTCCACGACTGAGGGGGCCGACGGCCAAAAGGAGGCTGGGGGAGGTGGTGAAAAGGCGGGAAAGGAAGGAGAGCTGGTGGGGGGCGACCGGGGCGAAGAGGCAGTTGGATGGGAGGTGGGCGGAGGCGGGTGGACAAGGAGGGGCGGCGGCGACGGCGTCCACCGAGGATGGCGAGGAGATCTGGAGGGACGGCTGGAGCTGGTCGAGCCCGAGGCGGAGGCGCCATACGTGGAAGGGCGGGGGAAGAGACGGCGAGAGGTAGTGGACGCCGGCCTAGGAGAGGCTGGCCGGGAAGGAAGTGAAGGGGATCCATTAGAGGGAAGCAGGGAAGGGGGAGCTCTGGAACGGCAGTTGGGATATATTTATTATATATATATATATAATTATATAATATATATATATATATTTTGTTTTTTATATATATATATATAATATATAATATATAATTATTGTTTTTATTATATAATAATATATATATATATATATATATATATATATAAAAACAAAATAATATTAATTATATAATATATATAAAATATATATATATTATATATTTTATTTTTTATTTTATATATATATAAAAAAAATATATATATATATATATATATATATTTATATAAAATATTTTGTTTTTGTTTTGTTTTTGTTTTTGTTTTTGTTTTTGTTTTTAAAGAGAAATAAGTTTTAGTGGTTTCATTACATCTCAAAGTAGAAGTACTGTTATATACAGCTCATGAAAGAAAAATGAAAAATCAGACCAGACAACACCCTAGCAATCTACCAGTACTACTTGTATCTCCTATGGGTAGCTGGATCCTCCAAGTTTCTCCAACTAGGTCTAGTGACTGGAACTCCCCTCTAAGGTGGGGGTTTCGACTATGGCAGGTACAGTAGGACAGACTCGCATCACATGTGCAGCCGACCCACAAAACAGGCACAACTTTCTTGTCTTCCTACAATCGTCACATACATTTCCAAGCTTCTACAGTAAGCATAGGTAGGAACTCGCTTGACTGGTCTCTGCTGGACAGGAATCTGAACTGGAAAGGATGGCCTAGGCTGATGGTCTGGGTACTCCTGAGGCTCTGGGTAGAACTGGATAGTTCTCCTCACTCTCTTGGAACTAGGCTCTCCTCCTGAATGCACTAAGTCCACAGATGTTGAATCCTCTGGCTCTGCTCCCTCAGGATCTCGGCCTGAACTTTTGTATCTCCAAACATCCCAGAGAAGTCCAAGTATCTGAGCTCCATCAAGAATCAACCCCCCAAGAATATGGTATGGGGTACCACTCCAGGAGGCGTAGGAAGACTCTTTGTCTCAGACGAAATGCATCTCTTTGGTGACTGCTACCACCTCCTCACGGCAGGAGATGCAACTACCTCTGGTCAGCCGGAGGGGTCACGACACTCCTAAGCAACATAAGGTGGAAGTATGCTCAGTCATGTCCGGAACTGCAGCTGCACTCAGGGGACGGGCTCTGGTCATGGATTCCATACATGCTTATAAAGTTCCTGATCTTAGGACACTGCCGGAGGACCTCCATATGATCTGTCGGCGTTATACTGGTAGCCCTCGAATCTCGCCTTGTTACGATTCTTCCATAGAACCCACATGGTAGCTGCTGCAACGATCTAGTGTCCATAGGATACGGGAGCCCAGCCAGCCAATAGATCGTAGAAGCACCCGCCTCCCTGAGCCTGACTGCATCGCGGGGAAAGAACTCGCCATACCTTGACAGCTATTTCCCCCTGATAGAGGATGTGATCGACGGTTTTCGTCTGACGCTCTGAGCAGCAATGCATGCAGACGCTAAGCTGAACCAATAGTGAGCAGATTGTCATCAGTGGGGAGCTTTTTCTTAAAAGCCTCTAAAGGAGTATGGACCACTTCTTCCGTATACAATTATGCCAGAAGGCAGCAATGATCGGAAAAGGGTCCCAGGACCACGGGCCACTGTATGGTCGATCGTACGGAGAAGCATCCCAAAATTTCGACCGACCATCTCAGCTCATCTACTTCGTCATCAATCTTAGACCTCGACGACGGATGCAATCTTCAGCATCATTTTGGGCCACTCACGAAACTTGGCCCAATTCCAGTCATTTCCCGAGTAGTCCCATAAATCCATGATCTTGCTGTCCCCGGGCCGTCGGGTAGGTGGGGAGTAGGCATTCAGTATCCCAACGTCCAGAAGGTCGATGATTCTCCATCACCAAATGAAGGCAGATCTCCGGTTCGACAATAGTGCGGCCAATGAGGATACGACGCCGTACCGCTGAGGATCTGCTGTTTGGGATGGCCCGAGACGGGTGAATGTGCTTGTAATATCTGGCCTTCATGATTCTAACCTATAGGTTTGATTCGTATGAAGCTTCCACCAATCATCATCGAGAAGGCATCCACAATGTGAGAAAGTTTAGTGAAGCTATGCCCCTTCTCGGTAGGTCTAGCCATGGTGTCCCAACTAGTCCAATGATTCTTAACGTGGCCTCCACTGTGCCCCAAAAGAAGTCGCTAAGGATGCTTTCAACCAAGGAGAGTACATTCTTGGGAAGGGAGCTCGCTGCTAGGTGTGTATATATGGGAATGTAAGTGAGAACATGTTTGATGAGATCATATTGCCGTATGGAGATAAGGTTGTGTTGTGCCACCCCTCCAGTTTCTTCTGATTCTATTAATCAGCTCCTCGAATATGCTCGAGTTAGATTTCCGTATACGAAGGGACATCCGAGGTATTGGAACGGAGGGTGTTTAATGGCGAAAGAGGTGATATTGGAGATGCTAGCTGCGTTCTCTTTCTTGATGTTATGGTGGGCATAGATGACGCTCTTAGAGGGATTGTACTTCTGACCTGAACATGAGGAGTATCTTGGAGGGTGTTGGGGCCACCTCCACCGACCGACATCTGGATGTGAATATAAGGATATCGTCGCATATGCCAGATGGGTGATGATCGGGCATCGCTTGGCAGTATGGAGTGCTGGAAGTTTGGGTGTGAACCATTTTGTTCAAATTTTGCTCAATGCTTGCTGTGTAATGATGAAGAAGGTGGATGATAAGGGGTATCCTGCCTGACGCCGTGACTCGATTTGAAGAATTCGTCGACTTGTTCGTTGATCACCCTAGAAAACTAGGAGTTGTTAATCGATCTCCAGATGATGTTGGTCCAGTTTTTCAAAAGACCAAAGGCCCTGAAAACCCAGATCATGAATTGCCAATCCATCCTGTCATAAGCTTCTCTACGTCCAATTTGATCGCGATATTGCCACCTCTAGCAGGAAGTTTCATACAGGTGATTAACTATTAAGCAAGCATGATGTTATACGGGATACTTCTACCTCGAACGAAGCCACTTTGCTCCTCAGAGATAATCTTGGGAAGCAGGTCTGACATACGGAAGGCGATGATCTTAGAGATGATCTAGTTGGTGAAGCTGTACAGAATAATGGGGAGGAAGTCACGAAACATCTCTGGGTTATCTTTTTTCCAGATGAGGATCAGGTTGGCGAAAGAGATGGCTGGGGTAAGTAGCTCCCTAGAAAAAGGCAGTAACCGGTTCATGGATGTCTTTCTTGATGATATCCCAGCACTCTCGAAAAAAAGGCAGTAACCGCTTCATGGATGGCTCGGGGTAAGTAGCTCCCTGGCGCACTGTGTGCATCCAGTGCCCAGACTGCGTCTTTCACCTTCTGCTCGAACGGAGGGAGGTCCAGCCGGGTGTTATCATTATTGTTAATGAGGTGGAGAATCACAGCCAGGAGGTTGTTGTCTCTGTAGACCCTTTCTTTGGTGAATAGCTGAGCATAGAATCTCTGCCGCTGCTTGAATATTCTGTTGGTTACTGATGATGTTACCCAATTCGTCGGCGATCTGATAAAGGTTGAGTTTCTGTCTACGGCCATTGGCATAGGTGTGGAAGTAGGTTGTGTTTTTGTCCCCCTTGCTGTCCCATTTAAGCCTCGTCTTCTGTTTCTAAAAGTCAGTTTCAACTTTCAGCCAAAATTTGAGAATGGCTTTGGTAAGGTTAAGAGTTGTCCTGGCTGTAGGCGATCGGTCTGTAGTGAATAGGGCCTCGGCACGAGTGACATCATCCTCTGCGATGCGAATGACTTGAAAAATATCCCCGTACGCCTGTTTGCTCCACGCGAAAGGGCTTTCTTTTTCACCTTATGCTTGTTGACTACCCTGATGAGCGGGTCGATGGAACCCGTGCGTTTCAGGCACCCACAATAATGTGCTTGAATTGGGGGTGTTCGCACCAGAAGTTAAGGAATCGGAAGTTCTTTTTACTCTGACAGGAGTTATTTTTAATCTCAACCAGGAGGGAAGCGTGGTCAGATTCAGTGGCATTGAGGTGAGAGATAGGAGATGATCCCCATCCCGTGCCAGAAGGTGTTCGTGAGGGCCCTCAAGACGGGAGTATTATCGGCGATCACATTCCTGCATGTTACACCAGGTGAACGTATTGCCGGTGTACTGGAGCGGGTGGAGGTTGGCATTGAAAATGAAGTTGTTAAAATCTTGTACGACCATAAGAGGAGTAGGGCGACCGCCAAACTTCTCCTCTCTACAAGTGATGGTATTGAAGTCCCCAATACAAAGCCACGGTAGGTTAATGTGGTTTAGGTAGGTATCGAAGAGGT
Organism: Iris pallida; assembly: GCA_029216955.1. NCBI lineage: Eukaryota > Viridiplantae > Streptophyta > Magnoliopsida > Asparagales > Iridaceae > Iris > Iris pallida. The sequence goes on from JANAVB010013000.1 coordinate 15,052,065, forward strand.
CATTCCAGAGCTGTTTGCGATCAGCCATGTCGCAGCTACCATGGACCGCGGATAGAATTGAGCTTGGGGAGAAAAGGATGCTATCCAGCACGAGAGAGCCTGCCTAGAGTCCTGGATAACTCCAATCTTAACGTTTGTCGAACAGAGGATCCAAATGTCGTTGCAGCCAGCAATGGCCGTATTGAGCCCTAACTGCAGATGGATGGTTTTGATTTTCTTGGAGGGAATCTTGGGTTCAATGACGATCAAGATGTCAATCTTGTAGAGTTTTTTGAGGCTGGTGAGATACCTCATGGTGGGTTTGTTAGCCAGGCCTCGAACATTCCAGGATAGGATGTTAAGTATTAACGGTGTTGGTGGGAGCATTCCGCTTAGCAGCGGATCTGGTACTTATGGTCGACGGCTATGTGGCTTCTGTTTTATCAGAATTTTTGGTGTTGATGGGTGCCATCGCTACCATGGAGTTGTTAATGGTTGATTCTTCGACTGTGATGGAGGGGTATCCTCTGCGGGTTGTAGCCTTACTCCGACAGAATCTAGGATGGCCTCTTCTGGGGGGATCATGATGGTGTCTTCCGGGCGTTCGAATAGTTTCCTGCCGGCTGGAAGGGAAATCCTGCGGCCATGACCTGTTGTCCTCTAAGGACATGTTCTGGACCCAGGATGGCTAGGGCTTCGTCGTCGGTAACCACTTCGTCAGAGGGATGGCTGTGCTATCATGCTTGGGGTAGTTAGGGATTCAAGGAGGGCCACCTCAACAGCATCCGTGGTGATATTGTTGGGTGACGTCCTCTCTAAGCTTGGTTCAGTGGCCTCCTGAGAGGAGTCAATGGCCGTATCAAGGACCTTGAACTGATTGGAGAGGGGGAGGGATGACGGGGAACCATGAATCAATGTTGCGCTAGGGGAGGCGACCTTGACCGGTGTGCCTTCACGTTCGTCGAATCTGACTTGGGTGTTTAGCATCAAAAGCA
>JANAVB010013000.1:15058038-15065538 GCA_029216955.1 Iris pallida
TGATATATACTCCGTCCCCCTCCCAAACGGCTCTTCAGCTCGAGCTAGGGGGATGGTCGCACACCTAGACTCTAGAGTTCGATAACAGCATCAACTTCTGCAATCATTGTCTGATTAGATGCCATCTCATGAAGCACTGCTTCAAGGCCCATCCGGAGCTCAAGAAGACAGCTCCCAAAAAGATCCCATCATCGAGAGACCTCGTCCCAACTTCAGGCCCATCCATTCCTCCCCAACTCCCACTTCACAGAAAGGGATAGCTCCCCCAGTCCCAGCGCCTTCCCCAAGTCGAACAATGGTACGACCCCATGCAACTCTCCGGGCATCTTCCTTCTCAACAGGTTTCAGATCCTCAGTCCACCACAAGCGAACGGACGTTCAGGCAAACACCCCCCTGACACACCCCAGCTCGACGCCGATGGCGAGAATCGCCAGGGCCGCAGAAGGCAGTGAGCAGAACCGGTTGATGCTGATTTTACACTCGATACAGGCCGACCCTACCGTCTCATCAGTCGAGGCAGGACGGCCAAACGGACATCATCCCTCTCAATAATCCAAGGCTCTCAACCCTCCTCACGCCACAGTCGACCAGCATATCTCCATCCCCGATAAGCCCTAGCTCGATGTCGATGGTGAGAACATCGTAGCGACTACTGCCGCAGCTTCAAAGCCTTTTAGAGTAAACCAGTTGGCCCCCTCCGTACCCTAGTCGTTTCCCTATCTCCCCCACCCGGTGGTGGACGCACAATCTTTAGGTCTCGAATATGGGGCCAGGATCCGTCAGGCCTAGGAGGCAGGCTTTCTGAACCCTAACAACCCCCTCAGCGCTCTCGCCGAAATTAAAGACTGAACTCATCAACCACACTAAGGACGACACTGGTAACGAGGCACCAAACCGCCAAAGTAGGATGGCAGTAACCTCCGCACCAGCCCTAAGAGTCCCTAAAACGCTTCTGATCACGAAGAAAAAGAAACAAGCTCAAGACACCGACCATGATCACCTGGTTCGCCACCAAGTGCAACCCACCCCCAATCTCATCCTAGCTGATGGTAACATCCTAGCCTAGAATGTCAGAGGGTGGCCAATAAACCCACCATGAGAAGATTAACCACTCTTACTAAAATCCATCGGATCGACATTATAGTTATCATTGAACCCAAAATCCCCCCAAGGAAACTCAAATCCATCCTATAGGAACCCTTGAGGGGGGTGAATAGGGTCACGCTAACTAATCAAGCACTTAGCACAAGCTAATGGGCAATTTAAAAAAAATAAGTACAAGAGATGAAGCAATAACAATACCGACACACGATATATCCTGGTATCCTCCCAAGAGGCACTCCAGTCCCGGAACTCTCTCCGGCTTTAATCTACTATTTGAGTAATAGTTACACGAGTTTGGATTCGAAGAACTCGCCAACTTCTTACACGAGAGCTTTAATCCGAAGGCCTCCGACTTCAACCGAGAGTTTAGATACGAAGACTCTCCAACTTCAACCGAGAGTTTGGATACGAAGACTCTCCAACTTCAACCTTTCATAATAGGTTTGATCTCCTTATACAATATCATGAATACTTACTTTTCAACTCAATAACTCTAACATAATTTGTGGATGGAAAATGAAAGCTTTGTAGAGTTGTTCGGGGATAGGCTTTGGTGGTTTAGAAATTTTTATGCTCAAAGCATCAACCTTGAGTGAAGGGGTTCAAGGCTATTTAACCAAAGCATTGAAAAGAGCCAAAGGCAACTTTTAAGTCAGCGAACCGGTATACTGTCGATATGGACCGGCATGCGTCGGTATACCGGTCCTGGAATGCAACGGCTAGAAATATAGCCGTTGGGATCATTAAACGCTCGAAATCCAACCGATAGAATTTCAAACGTTACTGAATCGTCATAACGTCGGTATGGACCGGCATGCCGTGGTATGCCAATTTTGTAGACAGAAACTTTCTGTGAACAAAATCGGTATGCCGTCGGTATAGACCGGTATACCGTCGGTATGCAATTTTCATCCGAAAATGATCAGGGCTAATTTTCTACCCTAGCTTTCGATTTGCCATCCATTTTTGTGTTTACAATTATTTCTAAGACTTATTATGACTCCAGAATTACAGGCTTCTTCATAGTCTTGAAATAATGAGGCATGGCTTGGCTTCTTCCTTTGATAGTGCTGGCTTTTTTCCTTGGCGGTAGCTGTCCAAAGATATCCAGTTTGTGAAAATTGAAACCTTTCGGAGGCTTCCCCCGAACCCCCGACGAGGGGCACTGCCCCTCGACCTCCGTCCCTGACCGGGCAGCGGAACACCCGAGTGCGTGGCTCGGAGATGTCGTCGGGTGGTTCAGAGAAATCTTGTGGGATCCGTCGTCTTTGGCCCACCATGATTTATTATTGCATATGTCCACATTGTGTCACGATCCGCACCCACTGTGAGGGTATGAGCGCGTACAATGTCCAGCCTATGCCGCAGCGTCGGCGGTAGAACGCTGTCCTAGGTTATATCTAATCAACAACTCACGCAATTATATTATACTTGTCAATCTCAACTCCGAACGGAGGATAAGTAGCTATAATGAATCTCAATCACAGTCTAAGAACGATAAGATATCAACAGAAGTTATAACTAAGGCAAATACAGAAATAAAAATCCAACAACTAAGAATATAATCTCAGAAAAACTCAACTACAATCTCAACTATATACAACTCAAGTTCTAAACATAAAAGCTAAGCAACAACTCGCTAATCTCCCAACCACTCCTGAGTGTCGGTGCCAAAGGTAGCTAAGCCATCTCCTCAGTAATATGTAGGGCATGTGTCCTCAGGGCAATCATCTGTAAAATTTTCAACAGGTCCAGTCAGGACAGGAACGAGTACAACTCATCAAGAAAACCCAAGTAAATGACAGGGAACTATAAAGTAGTTATAGACAGTTTTATTGATGAATATGGCAGTTTATATACAGGTGATGGTATGGAGAAACAGTAAGATACAAGGAAAGTAAGTAACTAAAACAAGAGAAGAATGATGGCAATGAAGACTGTAAAATAAATCTAGCTGAACTAAAGTAACATGATAAGTCCAGGCAGTAAATATAAAACAGGTGTAAACTACTATAAATCCAGTACGGGATGAATCTAATACAAGATGAATCCAGTACCAGATGATTCTAGGTAGTGATCAAGAATCTAGGTGAGTCCAGCTAATCTAATAGTGTGTTTTAAAATACCGAGATCGACATGTAAACGGCTGTGGGTAATCAGGCACACCCCTCACTGATCAGGCGAGAGATGGCTATGATTCCAGTAGATTCCAGTTGGAGATTCCAGATTTGGGGTATGTCTACATGTCTTACTCAATATTTCCCTGCCCGTAATACAAATGAATCCAGAATTCGACACGAGAATCGAGATGAGTCCAGCCAAAATATGATGATTCCAGAAAATAGATTCAGGAATGATTCCAGTAATAGAGGCCAGATAATATGGTGATGTGTCGCATACATGAATCCAGAAATATCCATACGTGTGGTATCAGTGAATCACATAAAACTAAATAGAACTGAAATACAGTAACTGGAAAATAAATGAGAGAACTATCAGAGAATGTACTCGCCTGATACTCTGAAAAGAGTAGTGTAATGTCAGATGTCTGCACCGGAGTCACAGTGTCCTAAATAGAACAGTACAGGTTATAATGTATTTAAAATAAGGTAAATGAAGTCAACGATACAATCTACATGAATTCTAGGTCAATCTAGGTCAAAGTCAACTCTAAGTCAAATCTGGTCAACTGTCTAGGTCAAACTCGGTCCAGTCAAACTTGGTCAACTCTGGTCGACCCAAGTCAACTACAATGTCAAACTAGGTCAATACTAGTCTAGTCAAGTCTCACTAGACCTAACCAAGCTTAGACTAGCACACATCAAAACTGGGCTATACAACCAACCACACTCCTACACTGGCATTCAGCCAGAAACACAGGTTTATGGGCCATAGGCTAATCCATAGCGATACACCCAAGTGCAATGTGCCATGCATATAGGCTATAGGCCTATAGGCTATCACACATATTGTATATATATTACATTATAAAATATCACACATATTCACCACATTATTATCAAGCATATAGATATATATACATCATACATATATCTATATATATAATATATATATTTTATACATATATATATATAATATATATATATATATATATATAAAATATATATATATATTTTTTATTTTTTTTATACATATATACATATCAATACTATCAATACATATATGTACATATATATATATATATATATATATATATTATAGATATATATATATATATATATATATATCTAATATTTATATTTTTTATACATATATACATATCAATACATATATATATATACATATCAATACATATAGATATATAACAGATATATATATATATATATAGATATATATATATATATATATATATATATAATCTATATATTTATATATATAATATCTATATATATATAATATATATATATACCTATGTAAAAGAATAGGAAAACACATATATGTGTCCAAGTGTGTGTGTGTGTGTGATATTGTGTACAGTTCATGATTGTGTGTGTACATTGAATAGGGTGAAAGTTTAAATATACCCATAAGCACCAAAACCCATTTCCTCTACTCAAACATAACCCCCACATCCCAACCTAACATTTCAGTTTTGTGTGTGATGACAGTTTAGAATGTGTGTTGATTACATGGTGGCATGAAAACAAGTTTATGTGGTGTGTATATGACAGTATAAAACAGTAATGTGTGTGTGTAGAGAGTAGGCAAGTGACAGGAACAATTGTGTGTGTGTGTAGGAAACATATGTGTGGGTGTCACATGAACCAATGTGTGAAAATCAGTGAATACTTTGTAAATTACAGATTTGAAAGGGAATCAATTCCCAGATTTCATGACTCAAACTCCAAATAAAATCCCAGTTCTTTACAAACAGTGTGAGGTGTGTGTATGTGCAGTGGACAGGGAAATAGTGGGGTGTCAATTACATACATGTGTGTGTATATATGAGTGAAATGAATAATGCATGCTGTGATGTACAAGAAAGCAAGAAAATATAAGGATGCAGTGAGCAATGTGTATTCATGACTGTGTCTATTCTCAGGTTCCAGTTTACTGTCCCTACATGATACAATATTACCAAAACAAACTGATGCCAATAGTCCATACTTGAGACTACAAGGAGGTGTGGACTGAACCAAAACACATAAAGGGGCTGTGCTCTGGACTCAAGTCTGGACAGAGGGAAAAATAGGACTGAGCAGTGCAATTTACTGAGAGGGCATATGCATGGTTAAAGGCAGTGAGGTATGTGGCTATTCTTCAACTGTACAGGACAATGAACATCAATATACCAATCAAATCGAAATCATTCAAAACCCCAAACTCGAAATAATCATCCAATAACCTATACCACATATCATTTGAACCCCAAACTGAAATCAAGATCAGTTCAATCAAGGAAAAAAAGGAAAACAGTATTAAATTCCTGTTTGATATCAGTCCATTCAATTTCGAAACCCATTCAAATGTTAAAATTCTATTACTTGATCACGAAACCTATTCTATCATGCCAAACCTATCTAGCTGAACTAATACATATGTGGGAAATCAATTTATGGCAATTAAATATTACAAATTAGTTGAAAAATACAACCCAACTTTCAGAAACTGAACAATGTACTGTATCAGAAAATAGGACAGTTCATACACATATCGAAATCCCATTCAAAGAGTAAAACCCGAATCTAACATGAAAAACCCAACTAGCAGTATCCATTACACATGTAGGAATCAATCCAGTGATTCAAAACAACATGTAAATCAGATAAAAAGGGAAATCAATTCAGAATTTTGAATTTAAATACATGGTATCAGTAACTGGTACAACAGCCCATGCCTTGACCCAAAATCGATTAAATCCCACATCAAAACTTAGCCAATCGTGTAAACTAATCTAACATATAGAATAAATCATAATATGAATCAAATATCAATAATTAATAATTATAATTACAAAATTTCAAAATTACCCTCATCTGAAAAACTGGGTGTTACAATCCTACCCACCTTAGAAAAATTTCGTCCTCGAAATTAAAATGATCGTACGCTTCCTAGGTCAAACTCCCAATCAATCAAAGTCGAAGCAACACAATCCTACGGGTCGTGATTTCACAGTTTCGAACGGGGTAGCTACACTATCTAGCAATCAAAATAATATCCTGGCAGGTACTAATGGAATCACACAGAAAGGTGGTAAAGAAGAATGAGAAGGATAAACCTGCTAACCCATCACCTGCAGCGTCGGTCTCCTCGACCGTCATAGCAAAAGCTCCACCCCTCTGGTGCTGAGCTACAGGTGGCCTAGCTCCCTCCAAAGGAGGTGCAAAGGGAAAGTCTATCTTCTGGTAGGCTTCAGACCCACAGGAATAGCAAACCTTCAGCCTCTTCCTACACTGCTCCCTGTTGTGTCCCAACTTCCTGCAGTAGGAACAACTGATCGTCTTCGGTTCCTAACCCCGATACTGATGCTGTACCTGCTGAACCATCACTGGTGCCTGGGTCTGCTGAATCTGAACATGAGGCCTCTTGTCCTGGCCTCCGCTGCTGCTACCACTCTGGATGTCATGACCCTTCTTCAACTTCAACCCCAGGTCGTCCTCTGCTGCCATCACCCCAGAAAATATCTCCGCAAAGGTAGCGTTCCGGTCGCTCTTAGTCGGCGACCGAACCTCTCGAATCAAGCCTCGACGGAACTTCCTCGCCTTCGTCTGCTCAGTCAAGTCATCTATGAACTGGGCCAATCGACAAAACTCCCCAGCGTACTCAGCTACCGTCTGGGTTCCCCGAACCAGACCCTCAAACTGTACCTCTATGCCTTCCAAGGCCACATCAGGAAAGAACTGCTTCTTGAACAGTTCCTTGAACTGGGCCCAAGTCTGGCCCTCAACTCCCACCCTAGGATATGTCTGGTACTACACACGGGCTAAGTCCAGCATCTGACTGCCTGCCGACTCGATATGGAGTCGATCTGGTATCTCTGCCAGCCTGAATATATCCTCGATATGCTCTATCCAGTCGTCTGCATAATGAATGCCCTCTGTGCCCAGGAACTCTCTGGGATGCATCTTCTAGAAGTCCTGTATATCCTTCTCCTTCCGACGAGGCTGCTGCTGTTCTTCCTGAGCAGTCACCATCTCTACTGTAGCACGAACCAGCTGGTGGGCCTCGTCAATCCCCTAACGATAATCGGCAGTCTGCCGCTACTGCTGCTGCTGATGAGACGCCAGAATCCTCTCCACGAAAGAGAATAGATGAGCAGCATCTACCATCCCCGCAGGTGGAGGCTGCTGCGGTGGAAGGATCTCGGAAAGCACCGGACTCTGCCTCCCAGCTGATGGAACATCCACCCCAGCTGATGGATCTCCGAAAGCTGC